>JABBMZ010000122.1:0-86926 GCA_013403795.1 Teratosphaeria pseudoeucalypti | reverse complement strand
GGGGGGGGGGGGGGGGGGGGGGGGAGCTATAGGGCTTCGAGGGCGGAAGTCTTGTTATTTGAGGCGGGGAGTGGGTTGGTTGTGGAGATGTGGTTGGGGATGGTGCGGGAGAGCGGCTAGGGTTGGCTCGTCGTTGGGTTGATGGAGTGATAGGGCTGCTTGGCGGATGGGGTGGAGGGTAGGTTGTTGGGGAGTAGAGCGGTCCGGATGGTGCTTTGGAGGGAGTAGTGTGCTTGGGTATGGTGATTTGGGAGTTTTCTTTTGGAGGGGGTGGGTTGAGAGGGCATGAGGTATATGGAAAGATGGCTGACACTCAATCTCTCGACTCGTTGATGACTTCTGCTGCCGTACTGTCCCCCTAATGAGAGGAGTCTATCACTCAACGACCTCGGACTCAATCTCGACCTCAAACAATGCCACGCCAGACGCCTTGCTAAGTCAACAGTCTCACGCACACGTCACACAAACCCCCTCGTCGTCAAACTCTCCTCCGCTCTCCGGTATAATCCAAGACCCTCCTCTTCCGATGACTCTCCGCCATGCGCCACCGCACATACAGCACCAATGCGTCTTTGGCCACCACAAACAGACATGCCCCTACGAAACTCCTTCCCCATTTCTCCTGCAAGAGTCCTTTAGCCGGAGTTCGAGCTCCGAGGCTACTCGACGCGGGACCGGTCGTCCAGGCGCGGGGGAGGAGGAGCTTGAGCAGTTCGCCGGACATGCCGGCGATGGTGGGGAAGAGGAGGGCGCCGATGACAGTTTGGGCGATGGAGGTGGCAGAGAAAAAGTGGCGGCGTTCGCCGGCTTCGAGGCGGTTGCCTGCGGCGGCGTTTGGTTGTCGTCGAGGGCGTTGCGGGATTTGCGGTTGGGGTTGGGCTTGTGGGGCGGGTGGTTCTGGGCGGTCATCTGGTATGTTCGGGGGTGGCTCTGCTTGCGCATCTCCGTCGGCGAGAGGGGGTTGTTGGAATGGTGGCGCGACCCGGTTGGCTTGTGCGTCGGGCTGGGGTTGGCCGGGGTCTTCGTCTTCATCGACGTTGTCCCAAATGCCACCGTCGATGCGGAGCTCGAACATGTTGTCGCCCTCTTCGTCCTCGATGCCGTCCTCGAGGATCTCATCTAAGGCTGCGTCGACGCCGTCCTCGTTATGGCCCTCGCCCTCGTTGGCGGAGCTTCCCTGGCGTGGCTGAATCTGTTTGAGCCATCGCCTTTCCTTGGCCGCCCAGACTTCCTCGTAGTAAGTGTTGTACATTGTGCGGATGTATGGTAACACGGCGAAGCAGAGAGATGCGGACGGTGGCCAGTGCTTAAAGCCCAGCCTGCTTGCATCTGGCGAGTGCGCTTGCGTGGCGAAGAATAGGATGGGCAAGACGGGGAGGACGGAGTTTGCGAATTTCGTTCTTGACAAGATCAGGATAGGAGTGAGGAGCGGCAGACCGAGGTATAGTCTCCAGTGCACGAGATGATCCATGACGAGGCCGACGAGTCGATCCAGCGCCTCTCGCGGCTTGCCGACGAACACCTCGAGGGGCGGACGGATGGCGTTGAGCAGCAGCGGATGGAGGATCCTGGCTCCGTCCTCATGGCCGAAGACGGCGTAGATGGAGTGGATGCCCCACTGCAGACTGCTGGTCCAGAGGGTGGCGCCGACGACGAGCAAGGCGGCGGGGGTGATGGATCTGAGGCCGATGCGTTCCAGCTCGCGGTAGGCGTCGACGACGACGTTGCGGGGGCGGGCGAGCTTGATCTCGGACTTGCACTGCGGGCACTCGATCTTGGTGCGAGCAGCAGCGCGGTGGCGGGCGTTCTTAGGGCTCTCCATATCGGCGATCCAGTCGAGCAAGCAGTCCTGGTCAGAAGCATGAAAAGTTAGCACTAGCATTTTATGCAGAAGCCATGCCGATGCATCACGCACTTCATGGGCGACTAGTGCGCAGGGACACGGGTCTCTCCAAGGGGCGCTGTCGGGCGTGTCTTCGGTCGAGTCGGAGAAGCAGATCCAGCATTTCTTGACGTTCGGGTCCTCGTCGGCGCTGACGGGTGGTGGTGGTGATGGTGGCGGTGGTGTGGTCATGTCCTCGGCTGGTGGCTGCTCTTCCTGCGGCGAGTCTTTCACAAACAGCGTCTGCGGGTGCTCCAACGTCGCGGACCGAGTCACCGTCGACGAGGGCGGAGCGGGGAGGGTGTGGTCGGGCGAGGGTCGGCGCTGCGACTGCTGCCGGCTCGGTGTCGGCGGGATGGAGGCCATGATGGGGGTGGGGTGGGGGGGCGGAGATCTCGAGGAGGTGGGGGCTGTTATGTCATGTTGTCGTGGTTCGGCGTGACGGGAGTCTTGGCGATACTGATGTGATGGTGGTGGTTGTTCACGACCCCCAGAGGGAAGGCACGTTATGCAGCCTCGGCCCGCTAGTACTAGCGGCCGCACGTGCATTCGCGTGGCGTCATAGGGACTTTGTAGGCATCACCAGCTTATTATGATTATTATGCACGCGTGGATGGAAAGACTGGCAGCGTCACCTTCGCTCGTGTCAACAAAGACCCGGCAGCGCTCCATCCTCGACCGCCGCTTGCCATGACCGCCACCACTGACGGGTAGTACCTCGCACTTTTCCTTGACCTCCACTCTCCACCTCACTCCTCCTCCTCCTCATCCTCCACCTCACACCTCCACCGTGTCCTCCGATCGCGCTGTGCAGGAGGACACTACACAACAGGACACTATGCAACGGCACGACACCGCCCCGAACGAGACACTCAATAATGCGCACGACGAACAAGACGTCATCACGATCCCCGACCGAGATACGACAGCCGACCAAGACGAGGCGGCCGTCCTCGCCGAACTCGCCGCCGACACGCGCGACCAGGACGACCTCGAGCGCGACATCGGACGACAGGCCGAGGCCGCCTTGACCGAACAGGCAGACGCGCGCGACCAGAAGCGGCGGGAGAAGACGCAGAAGACGAGGGACTTGTTGCTGGGCCAGATCCGCGCCGCCGAGAGGAAGCTCGATCAGTTCGGCAACCATGCCACCAAGACCAAGCTGCGCGAGGAGATCGCCGAGCACAAGAGCAAGATCGACACCCTCGACCACGACTTGCAGCAGATCCAGAAGCGCATGGACGAGAGGCACGGGGCCGCTGCACACGATGGCGAGACGCTGTTGGACGAGGCTGGGGCCAACAAGAGACTACCCGGAGAGAGTCAGCGAGACTTTCTCATCCGGACGGGCAAGATCACGCCCTTTTCCAGGATGGGCCGCCAGCTGCTCAAGGCGTCGTCGAGTCTGGGAGATGTCTTGCTGGATGCGGAACAGGAAGGCGAGACGGAGGCGGAGCAGCCCGAGCCTGAAGTCGAAGAGCAAGGACACCCACAATCGCATCGGAACCTGCGGGCGCCCGGGTTTGAACAGGACCACGTGAGTGGCACGACCACGCCGGCCGGAGCCACGGACGACGACGAGGCCTTGGCACGAAAGTTGCAAGAAGAGGAGTATGCGTCGGAGAGGCCAGCCAAGCGGAGACGATTGCAGAGCAGGCGTCAGGCACGCGCCGTGTCAGAAGAGCCCAGTTCGCCAGCAGACGACGAGGACGCCTATGTGCCGCCCGTGGATGAGCCCGGCTTGGCTGCGATTGGCGAGTCCGCCGATGATCGTGAGCCCGACGACGAGGACGCCGAGGGCGACTTTCCGCTGGCCACCACCCCCGGTATCAAGCGCAGGAAAGGCAAGAGCAGAAAAGCTGCCGCGGCCGACGAAGCAGCGGCAGCCGAAGACTTGGCGGGCATCGATGACGGTGATGAGAAGGTCTATCAAGACCGCTTGCAGAGTTGGGTCCGCAGACGACGCGCTGCACGACAGAAGGTCAAAGACCGTCAGGGCTCTTCACATGAGGAGCCACCTTCTCAAGATCTGGTATCGAAGCCTGAGGAAGAAGATGCGATTGATCTGGATGAGGTCTCGGAAGGCAAGCCGGAGTGGAACATGCCTCACCCGACACGTACGGATGCCGTATTCGAAGGAGGGTTTCGCATGCCTGGAGACATCTACTCTTCGCTCTTTGACTACCAGAAGACTGGCGTGCAGTGGCTGTGGGAGCTGTATTCGCAACAAGTCGGTGGCATCATCGGCGACGAGATGGGTCTAGGCAAGACGATCCAGATCATCTCCTTCTTGGCGGGCTTGCACTACTCTGACAAGCTGACCAAGCCGATCATTGTCGTGTGCCCCGCGACGGTGATGAAGCAGTGGGTCAACGAGTTTCATCGGTGGTGGCCGCCACTACGAGTCTCCATCTTGCACACTTCCGGGAGCGGCATGCTCAATGTCAAGCGCGAAGCCCGTTACGAAGACGATTTAGAGGAGGACTACTCTCGTCGCAGCAACACGCAGACCAAGGGTCACAAGGCTGCCAAGCGAATCGTCGACAAGGTCTTGCGTGATGGGCATGTGCTGGTGACGACTTACTCTGGATTGCAAACCTATGCTGAGCTGTTGATCCCGATTGACTGGGAGTATGCAGTGCTCGATGAGGGCCATAAGATCCGCAATCCGAACACTTCCATCACCATCTACTGCAAGGAAATACGCACGCACAATCGAGTGATCTTGTCCGGTACGCCGATGCAGAACAACCTGACAGAGCTGTGGTCGCTCTTCGACTTTGTTTTTCCGATGCGTCTCGGTACACTGGTGACCTTCAGGACGCAGTTTGAGATTCCGATCAAACAAGGCGGATACGCAAATGCTTCGAATCTGCAAGTCGAGACTGCCATGAAGTGCGCTGAGACGCTGAAAGAGACCATCTCGCCCTACTTGCTCCAGCGCTTCAAAGTCGATGTGGCGGCCGACTTGCCAAAGAAGAGTGAGCGAGTCTTGTTCTGCAAGCTCACCAAGCTGCAGCGGGAGGCGTATGAGTGGTTCTTGGCGTCCGAAGACATGAAGTCGATTCTAGCAGGCAAGCGTCAAGCACTCTTTGGCATCGACATTCTGCGCAAGATATGCAATCATCCAGATCTGGTCGAACACAAGACGTTGTCGAAGAAGCCTGGTTATCATTATGGCGTCGGCACGAAGTCGGGGAAGATGCAAGTCGTCAAGGCACTGCTGGAGATCTGGAGACGGAATGGGCACAAGACGCTGCTATTTGCCCAGCACAGGATTATGCTTGATATTCTCGAGTCATTCGTTCAGAATCTGCCAGACTTCAACTACAGGCGTATGGACGGCAACACCTCTATCAAAGACCGACAGGACTTGGTTGACGAGTTCAATAAAGACCCGAACCTGCATGTCTTTCTCCTTACCACGAAAGTCGGCGGCCTCGGTGTGAATTTGACAGGAGCCGATCGAGTCATTATTTACGACCCCGACTGGAATCCATCGACCGATGTCCAAGCACGAGAGCGTGCATGGCGTCTGGGTCAGAAGAGGGAGGTGGAGATCTACCGTCTAATGACTGCGGGCACCATCGAAGAGAAGATCTATCATCGTCAGATCTTCAAGCAGTTCTTGACCAACAAGATCTTGAAGGACCCAAAGCAAAGACAGACCTTCCAGCTGCGAGACCTGCAGGATCTGTTCACGCTTGGAGAAAGTAAAGACGGCGAGACGGAGACTGGGAGCATCTTCAAGGGTACCGAAGTCCAGCTGAAGAGCGCGGATCAAAATGGTGATGAGAGTGGTCTGCCGAACCCACCCAACGACGCAGCTCAGAAAGAAAAGGAAGCGGATCGTGCGGCTATGAACGACGTTGCCGGCATCTCGAGGCAAGAAGACTGGCGCGGCAACCCAGACGAAGAGTCAGCCAATACTGCCGAGGGCGGCAGCAAGGACGACCGCGTCCTCTCCTCCATCTTCGCACGCACCGGCGTACAGTCCGCCCTCGAACACGACGCCATCATCAACGGCAAGAAAGTCGTCCGCGCAGATCCGGAAATCATCGCCCGTGAAGCCCGCAAGGTCGCCCAGCAGGCTGCGAGGGAACTCCAGCGCGCCGGCGAAATCGCGCGGACTGTCCCCGCCGGCATACCCACCTGGACCGGCCAAGTCGGCACCTCCGGCCGTCCAGACGCCTCTCCTCCACGCCGTGGAGCCCTCGGCACCTCTCGAGGCGGTCTTGGCGCCTCCCGCGGCGGACGAGGCGGCAGCGGTCCCTCCTCTGCTTCCGTGCTCGCCAACCTCCAAGCCCGCAACGCCGGCATCGCCACCCCCTCCTCATCCTCATCATCCTCCCCCGCAGCCCGCCACAACGCCCGCCACCAATCCCGTCGCGAAGAGCAGCCCAAGGGCAAAGATTTCCTGGTCTTGATCCGAGATTTCTTGCGTGCGCAGGGGGGCAGCTGTGCGACGCAGATGCTGATTGATCACTTTAATCGGTTCTGTGGGACGGAGGAGCGGACGGCGGAGTTTCGGGAGATGTTGAGGGTTCTTGCTGTGCTGGAGAGGGGTGGCGGGCATAGGAGGGGGAGGTGGGTGTTGAAGGGGGAGTATAGGTAGTAGGATTTGTTTCGGGGGAGGAGGGTTGTATGATTTACGATGAAGTTATGAACCGCTACGGTGGATTAGGAGATACTACTTGACGATCTATCCATATCCTCTGAAATATTGGCGTTGATAACCTCACATATGAAAGTGTATTGGTCATGATTGCTTCATCTCGGACAGCTTGGATCAACGACTCAGATCCAACCCAATCCACTGGACGACTGGATGAATCGATCCACCACTCTCCAACCACTATACAACTCTCGACGTCCCTCGTAAGTAAGAACCTCAATACGTAGCCGGCAAAGTGCAAAGCCGTCCCCCATCCACCACCTGCACATTCCCATTCACATACGCGCCCGCCGCCGACGCGAGATACAAGACCGTCCCCGCCATATCCCGATAGCAGCCCAACCTCTCAGCAGGGATATTCTGCTTCGACACACTCCCTTCCTCCTCCGGCTTCCTGCCCTCCGCCACCGCCTTCTGGATCAGGGGTCCGGCCAGCTCGCTGGGGAAGAGACCCGGCGCCAAGGCATTGACGCGGATCGAGTAGGGCACCAAGGTCGACGACAGGTGCTTGACGAGATGGGTGGCGGCGGCTTTGCTGGCGCCGTAGACGCCCAGGGTCGCGGGGTTGCGGAGGAAGCTGGCGATGGAGCTGGTGACGAGGATCTGGCTCTGGCGTCCGGCCGCGTTGCCCCGGCTGTTGCCGGCATCCAGGAGGTCGAGGAAGGCCATGGAGGTGAAGAAGATGGCGGACGCGTTGGTGGCGAACGCTTGGGCCCAGTCTTCGGGCGTTGACCGATGGAAGTGCTGGACACCTCCCACAGTCTGTAATGAAGCATTGCATATATGTGCAGCTGCAGTTGCAGATTCGATGAAGACGAGACGGCTGATTGATTCCAAGGAAGAGTGCATCTTCCTCTCGCTCATCCAATCGGATGCTGATATCATGTCGTGGAGCGCGGACGCGAGCGACGGAAGTCCAGTGAAGTGGTCAACCCTTGGTGATAAGAGGCAGGCCTCGTCCACGACAAATTCCAAAAACTATCTTTACACCGGCGAAGTACTGATCAATGTTCGCTACGCTAATGGGTATATCTGCACTGAAAAATCCATCTGCACCAAAGACCCGCATCAACGCTTCAATAGACTGATAAGCATGCGGAATACACGCTGGTCACTCGCCCTTTGGTCAAATAGGATGCACCGGTGTACAACCCGGTGCCTGTTGAAAGCTGTAGCAAAGACACTCCATGCTCACCGCTTGAGATGCCTACTACATCTAGCGCTGAATGCGAGAATCCGGAGTGCCTTGGTGAACATCAGGCCGACGTATTACACATCGTCCGCGTCCAAGAAATGGAGGCTGACACCGATGTTACGAGGACCTAAGTCCAGGGTACTGCTCTCATCATCGCTGGCTTCATTGACGGGCAATCTGTTCTCCTCGTCGCTCTCCTCGTCACCGCCATCGATGTTCAGCAAATCAAAGCGGTTCGCGACGTGGGCTTTGGTCGTGCCCGGCCGTGGGACTGGAGCCTTGTTGCTGGCCGTGTCTGCAGGCAACGGGATATCGCACTCGTCGCGGAAGAACTCAATCTTGCAGCCTTTGTACCTCGTGCGACTCATCATGCATGTCCGCGCGAAGAGCGCATTGTGGACTGCACTCGTCGCGATGTAGGCATCGCCGTTCCGGAAGACGACGTCGATGATGACTAGGTTGTGAATGTGCTCCATGTCCTCGCGGATTTGCGCTTCTGTCAAGCCACGGCTCAGCGCGTCATGAACGAGTATGTTGCGGGTGGCTCCGTTGTTGACCTTGTTGAGGATGTGACTGTTGAGCCTGTACTGACGATCTGCCCATCTGACCTCAATCTGCGTATCTGTCAACAGAGCTTCTCATTCACCACACGCTCGCTGGAGGCTCACCCTTTTGGAGTGCAGATAGATGTCGTGCCGCTTGGTCCAGGCCAAGAAGTTGCTGGCAGCATGGGCGTCCAGAAACGTCACAGTGGCGGTTCTCTCAGGCCGCAAGCTGACGCTGAGAAGCTTGCCACCTTTGATCACAGATATCAGATCTCGAAAACTTGAGCGTTCAGAGAAGCCAGAGAGATACAATGTCCGCTGCTCATGGGCGGGCTGACCATGATGGGCAACATTGCCGTGATTGCCCACGTCATCGAGACTCTCCGCGTCGCCAAATGCGCCCTCGTCAGGTACTGAAGATAGAGTCGCCCCAAAGCTGACCTGACGACTGAAACCAGGAACGTTCAACTGTGCTCCCGCGATTGTTTGTCGGGCGTCGTGTTGGCCATTGCGAAGCGGTCCACTGCCAGGGGCTAGATTGAAGCTGGCGTCGTTCTGTCGCCATGGCATCTCATGGTACTGTGATGCAACATTTCGTTTGTCTTCAGGAGAGTACTTGTCTTCGAAGTCGTCGGCCCAGGCATGGGGTGTTGCCGAATCGGTGCGTTGGACCTCCGAGTCGCTCGTGCCGGAGATCAGAAGGTCAAGCGTCCCTGGCGTGACACCGCCGCGGAATAGGGCGCTCTTGAGGAGCTCGAACTCGCGACTGGTCCGGAGCTGTTCATATCGTCAGGGTGATGCACTGCAGTAGAAGTGGGAAGTGGGAAGGCAAGTTGACGGACGAGACTCTCATATTCAGTTCTCGGGATGTAGACATTGGTGGGATCGATTCGGGGGGGTGTCTGAGCAGACGTATGCTGATCAATCACATCATGAATGGTTAGTTATCGCGTTGGTCCAAGATTGGTCGTGTACTAGTCGTAGTCGTAGTAGTAGTAGTACTGTAGGTTTGGACGCACGAAATTAGCCCTAGGAAGAAAGATGAAGCGTCAGCGGTGTTCCCGGTCCAGACCATCCCGCTAGACGTAGACGTCGCCGACCCTCCTCACCTTCTCAACAGAGCGTCAAAGTACGACTTGTCGACGGTCACCTGATCGGCGCCGGCCATGATGAGAAGACGCGGGAGAGAGAGGGGGAGAGGGGGAGAGAGAGAAGATAGTGTTGGTGCACACGACAACAAACGCGCACCTCAACATTGTTCCAGAACAGAAAGTCCGACTCGTCGAAACCTGAGGGATGCAGTAGTGGCTGGACGTGACGATCCGCGCGACCCGGAGCTCCCACGGTACGGGCCGTGGCTCGGCGAAACTTCTCCCGTCCCGAGCGAAGACGCTCACGCTTCGAGTATGTTATTAACGATTCTTGATACCTCTACGAATCATCATCAAGGTGCTACATGGACGAGGCCAATCATGCCCCCCCTCCGCCCAAATCGCACATAGCCGCACCGCCCACGCCCTCCGATCCCAGGACTGAGGCTCTCCGCCAACTCGCATCGGACCCGGGAGATGCAAGCGTCGTCAAGCAATTGCTGCACAATCCCTTCTTCACTGCCGGCTTCGGCCTGGCTGGCCTGGGAGCAGCCCTACGATATGGATCATCCGGGTTGCGCAAGACTGGCGCGCTGCTCCGTCAGCGCATGCTAGTCGATCTGGAGATCACCAGGCATGACGACTCCTACGAATGGGTGCTCAACTGGATGACACGGCACTATCAGAGTCAGCTTTCACATGATCCTCCACCAAAGCGAACAGGCATCCTGGACTCGGTGATCCGACGGTTCACGCCGGGGCTGCATCACCTGCAGATCAAGACGTCGACGTCCAAGACAGCCAGCGGATCCGAGCAGACGGCCTTCGCCCTGGTGCCCGGCCATGGCCGACATATCCTGCGCTACCGCAACGCATTCATCGCCGTCCACCGCGAAAGGCTGGGGAAGAGCTTCGACGCCAACGGCCGACCGTTCGAGACGGTCAAACTGACGACCCTGTACTACCACCGCCACATCTTCGAGGACCTGTTCCAGGAGGCGCACGCGATGGCCACCCAGCGGCAGGAAGGCAAGACCACGGTCTACACCAACCAGAACATGCGCTGGCAGCAGTCGGGTCAACCCAAGCGACGGAGACCTCTCGACTCGGTGGTGCTCGAGGAAGGTCTCTCCACCAGGATCCTGGACGACGTCAAGGAGTTCCTCGATGCGCGGGTGTGGTACCTGGACCGCGGGATCCCCTACCGCCGCGGCTACTTGCTCCACGGCCCGCCCGGCACCGGCAAGACCTCCTTCGTGCAAGCCCTGGCCGGCGAACTCGACTTCAACATCGCCATGCTATCACTCAGCCAGCGGGGCCTCCACGACGACCTGCTGAACTCGCTCCTGCTCGAGGTCCCGCCCCGCACCGTGGTCCTGCTGGAAGACGCCGACGCGGCCTTCAGCAACCGCCGCCAGACCGACAACGAGGGGTACAGCGGTGCGAACGTCACCTACTCGGGCCTGCTCAATGCCTTGGACGGCGTGGCCAGCGCAGAGGAGCGCATCATCTTCATGACGACGAACCACATCGACCGCCTGGACGACGCCCTGATCCGACCTGGACGGGTCGACATGACGGTGCATCTGGGCAACGCGACAGCGTGGCAGATGGGCAAGCTTTGGGATCGCTTCTACGCGGAGCAGGATCCCACGGGTCAAGGGAAGCAGCGATTCCTGAGGCGGGCGGCGGAGCTGGGCCTGGAGGACCATGTGAGCACGGCCGCATTGCAGGGGCTTTTCTTGTACAACAAGGGCGACGTCGAGGGGGCCATCAACATGGTGGATCAATTAAAGGGATACAAAGCTGGCTGATGCAGCAGGGCCAACCGGCGGAAGACTCTAACGAATCGCACCGTGGAGAGCAGAGTCGGTATACTATTGTACAATCTATGGCTATTCCGTCCGAGATACTCCCATGCAGTGCATGTTGTACCAATCCCCTGTCCCTCTATTCAGACATCCCAAACGATCTTTGTCTGCGACCATCGGCCGCTCTCCCGAATGCAGTCAACGCCCGTCTCTGCGCGTCATCGCCCCAAAGATGATCGGTCCCCGCGCCGGTCGCACGATCCAGGACTTCAACGATGCGATTAGTGAACACGTCGATCACCGGGTCACTCTCCAAAAACGTCCTTTGCCCTGGCTGGACATCAGCCAAAGCCTGGAATGCAGCATTGAGCGCCCTGTCCAGAGCCTTTCTTGTCTCCAGGATCAGTTTGGTAGCGAAATTGCGGTCCGATGCTTTGACGTAGAATTGGAGCCATCCATCCATTCGGAGTGCGTTTGTGTCGGTCTTTTCGAGCCTGCCACCAAATAATGCTGCGAAGAGAGGATGCATGACCGTGGTATCACGCATGTACAGTGATTGGCCATCAGTCGAGCGTGAGAGAGTGCTGAACGTCATCAATGTACCCGTGTCCAGCTTGGTCTCTCTGTCTTTCTTCTTGGCATCGTCATTGATAGATGATGGGTGGATCATGGCAGAGTTTTCGCTTGGGGTCCGCCACAACATGCCAGCCTGGTAACGCTTCGCAGCCAGGTTCGGGTATACGCCGGAGAGCCATAAGCACTTGATCAGAGCCGTGTTGCCTGAGTTTTGATTGACCGCATCGGGACCGAAAAAGCCGGACGACCTTTGCCCCGAAAAGGTGTCGGCTTCCAGAAGACCATGATCTGTCAGAGTCTGCGCGATCTGGCGCGCGGCGGACTGAATGTTTTTAAAGGCGCCAAAGTGAATGTGGTTTTCGCGAGCTCGAGCGTAAGCTCTAGGGATACCGTAACGGTCCAGAGTCTCAGCAATGTCTCGAAAACCCGCGAGCATTGCAATGTGGTCGCTGGGTTCCCCGTCAGCGTATTCGCGCTTGGAGCGACTGGCCATTTGTTTGGCTTCTCGGCCGACGCCAGTGACAAAGAGGGACCGCTCGTTTGCAGCGGCGCTCAGAAGGAGTATCGGGCTCAAGCAGCGGAAGACGATGCCAATGACGACCATCTTACCCAGCGAGGGGTGGACGGGCAGCTTCGCCAACACGCGTCCCAGCGCGGTCAGGCTCTCATCCTGAGTGAACGCCTCTATGGACTTCAGCTCCGAGATTGCCGCTTGCACAGCGCGAGGCGCAGGTGGCTCGATCGCCTGCGAGAGGAAGTCTTCGACAGCGTCCTCGGGAAACTGCTGGCGTACTGCCAGACACGTTTCTTGAAGGTCGGAGCGCAGCAGCTCAGGCAATCCAACCGCTTTCATGCTATTAAACCTCTCTTCAGAGTAGAGCGCATAGTAGTTGCCTTCTGATACTCGACCAGCCCGTCCGGCTCTCTGCTTTGCATTTGAACGGCTTTCCCAGACACACTGCAGACCCGAAATGCGTGTGACTTGGTCGTACCGTGTCTCACGTAGCTTGCCAGTGTCCACCACGTGCTTTACATCTGTTACGGTTACACTTGTCTCGGCAATGTTGGTCGAAAGGATGATTTTGCGGCAGCCTGGCGGAGTCGGCCGAAATATCTCGTCTTGGTCTTCCTTGGCCACAGACGAGTGTAGCAGACAGACCTTATACTTGGTCTGGTCTGAGAAATTCACGCCGAATATGCGGGAGTCGAGGAGGTGTCTCTGCGTTCTCGTGATCTCCTCCAAGCCAGGCAAGAATGCCAGTATGGCCCCTTCTTCTCCAGTACGAGCAATGTGCGCAATTGTGGAAGCTACCAAGGCCGTTGGCACCCATGCATCTTCCTTGGCTTGAGCTGCGCTGCCATCTTCATCTTCATCGAATAACGTCTGTCTCTCCCGCTTCCAGTCAATCGCGGACTCACCCTCGCCAACAGCCTCGAACGCCAGCTCTCGTTGTAGGTATTTCTCAGACACTCGATCCTCAGCCAGAAAGCTGCGCAATGCTGGACCGTAGCTCTTCAATTCATCCATGATCTGACCAAGAAACTTCTCCTTCACAGGATATGTCCGTCCCGGCACGCTTAGTGAAGGGGCGGGAAGCACCCGGCCGGCGCCATCGTCTTGTTTGAAGTAGTTGGCAAATAATTCTGTGTCGAGTGTAGCAGACATCAGCACTACCTTCGGCACAGATTGTCCATTCGCTTCGCGTTGTGCGAGCGCCTTTTTGAGCACAACCATGAGGAAATCGATGTTGATATCCCGCTCGTGGACCTCGTCGATGACTATGTAAGAGAGCGTGTCTAGCACACCACCTGGATCGTGCTTGAGCTGTTCAAGCAGAATACCAGTGGTGCAGTATGTAATGCAGCCTCCGTTTGGAGGATTCCTGGCGTCAAATCGCACATGATATCCGACGGTCTGCTGCAAAGACTCGGCTCGCTCCGCCGCCACTCTGGCTGCCACCGAAGTCGCGGCGATGCGCCTTGGCTGGGTACAAACGATGTTGCAAAGGCCTCCTTTGCCCTGGGCAATGTAATCCTCGAGCAGGATTTGCGGCACTTGTGTCGTTTTGCCGCTGCCGGTGGCACCGACCACGATACTGTAAATGTGATTCGACACCATAGCTAATACCTGGTCTCGGTATCCGCTCATTGGTAGTGCAGATCTCTTCGTCCTAAGCTGCTCCAGCTCAGGATCGTTTTCCAATCTCTTCTGGTGCTCAGCAAGCATCTCACTGCGGATTTTGGCGTCCTCTGGCAACAATGGCCTCCTTTGACGCCTCAAAAGATCCGACCTTATATCTCTTGCAGCGGGTAGAATCTCACGATCGTCAGGCAAGCCGACTGCTCTAGCATCAATAAGTGCTGTTCTCATCATGTATAGTGTCTCTGGATCCATGCGCAGATCAATGGGTGGCGGTGGCTTTAGGATTTGACCCTTGCCTTCCTTGAGCCGCCGCTCGAATTCTTCAAGTGTATCAGGCCGCGCCTTGGATATCCCGACAGCTGCGACCAGGTAAGCAAGCTCCTCTGCTTGCTTCTTGGTACTCATCGCGACCTCTGGACCTTGAGGCTCACTGTTAATGTTCAACTGAGCACGATGATACGTTTTGCCATCGCGATCCATCGTTTCAAACTCGACCTCAATATTGAATCTCCGTTCACCCTCTCGCATGACTTCAAAAAATTGCTTTGCCGTGTCAGTGTTGAGCAGTCGAAAGCCGGACGGTGCTTCGAGTGTGCCGCCAGCGCCGTGATCGCCATCCATGACATTCTCGGCAGCACGCTTGAAGCTTACAGCGGCAGCGACCTCGGCCTCGCGCAGGTTTCGGCCAAGCTCAGTAACCTTAATGCCGCTCTCAGGCAGACTAATGGTAACCTGCACAAGGGACGCGAATGCCTTGCTCTTCCTCTCTCGGAATGTGCGCGGCACCGGTTTCGAAATCTCAAACAGTGGTACCTGCCCGAGGCTAGCAGCAAAGTTGTAGATTTCTGTCTTGGCATCTCCCTCCCCTTGCAAAGTTGCTTTGTCCAGGACCGTGGGTACGATGCTGGTGGCGTTGTCAAGGAGATCTTTCAGGGTCCCGTTTTCGTGCAAATTGCATAGTGCACTGAACCAAGCCGCCTGCTTGGACATCCGTTTGCTCCAGTCTTCGCCTTGCCCGTTGCCAAGAATTTCGTCGCTGTCGGGTGATTGAAGCTTGACAGTTGTATGATATAGAGTACTGCCGTTCATTGATTTCGACCGATAATTGATTTCGGCCCTGAGTGGGAGGCCAAGTCGCTGGTATAGCGTGACGAAGCCACCATGTGTTGTAAGAGGGTCGAAAAGTGCGGCCGGGGCGCCAGGATACTGTTCTTGGGTCGGTGCGGTCAAGCTTTCCTTCCAGGATTGCAATGTCTTCAATTCTCGATCTCTGTTAGCCACGTGGCCCGGTCTTGGTTCGAGCAGCGCGCTGAAGACTCCACGTGAGTGGATCCTGGCAATGCTATGAACCCATGCCGCCTGCTGAGCCCTTCCCTTGCTGATACCACTCCCGTATACGGTCTCATCGATCACGCCAGAGATTTTGAGCTGCAAGCGGCAGAGCCAGCCAGAGTCGATAGTTTGATGGCTTACTTCTGCCTGGAGCACGCGGCCAGTACTTGCGCACAGGCTGCGTGTCGCGTGCTCGAAATCACCCGCCTCGATAAGCCGCGATACCCGCGGAAAGCCATATTCGTGAGGTGCCGGCAGAGACATGGTCTGCCGAATGACCGCAAGGTCGGGGGCATGCTGGGCTGACGGGTCTTCTCCAGTACTTCCTGTTGCCTTTATTCTCGCCCTTGAATTGCTAAGAACAGAACTAAGCACCTTCTTAAGACTGAACACTGGATTTCTGGCCGCCGCAGCTTGGCTGATATTGCTGTCCAGTGACTTCTCCTGGCCTTTGGTCAATTTCAAACGTGGCCGAATTGCCCTCAATTCGTCGAGCAGCTCTTTTTTCCTCTTTTCTGCATTGGTCTTCGTTTCTGATTGCGGATGCTCTGAATTCGACGATCCTGTTTTCGCCATAGACTGTTGCCGCGGATCCACACGCTCCGCCCACATGCGATTGGAGTCTGCATTTTCCACCGTCGCGTATGGACGAGCATCTTGTGGCAATCGCGAGCGCCAACGAGAGCCTGACCCACTGATCTGAGGCCTTCCATATCTGTACGCCAAGGTCCGCATGGCAGGAGGGAGGCGAAGCAAATCCAAGGCAGCTGCATACGCCATCGTGATCTTCGCCACTACATGTATCCAGCGGTCATGCACATTGTGTCGAGAGTCATGACGGGAGCACGGTTCAATGAGTCTCTTGGGATTCCACCGATGACTTCAATGAATTTGTTTCGATGATCTAGATGACCTGAAGATTTCATCTTCGGGACAGGCCGCTTTGACACTTGATGCCTGAGGCAGGAGTGTCTGACTAACCAGCAAACCCTTATCCTACAGCGACATCCAAGCCACTACACCGGCTCAGAGCCACCACCAGGCTCATTCCGGCATTATGCGGTGTTTTCCCTATCCTTTTGAGACCATGGCGAATCCGCTTATTGCGCGCACGACCAGCTCAAGTTGGAATGAGCCGTGGTCACACGTGCAAGACCGGCGAGCATGTTGATCCTCAACAGCATCTTACAGCCCTATTCTGCGAGCGTGGAAGGTCAGCATGATTTGCTAGCGCCACTTGTTACCAACTTGGAGCGAGATGCCAACGACTACTCGTCCTGGTCATTGCTCCTTCTTTGGTTCCCATATTGGCCTCGGTTCGTCAGGTAATCTTTGTCTCGAGCGATGGTTGAGGATATGTACGCCGCCACGCGGCAGCTGTCAACATACTACTAAGCACGAATGGACGTAGCACCGCACTCACGTACGCTCAGCACGCGTCTTGCAAGGTTGCATATAAAAATGATCCAGCACCTCTCCTTTCCTATCCACTCACCATCCCGCCACCTCTCACTACTCCGCTCTGCTTGAACCCAGCAATCCACCTCGTCAATCGTCAATCACCATGCGCTTGACCACAGTCACTCTCACCCCCGGTGTTCTCTTCTTCTTCGTATCTGCAGTCTCCGCCAAGACCTTCAACATTGAGGCTTTGCGTTTTCCTGAGGACAGCTGCAACGGAAGGCCTATCGGCGAGCGCACTCACGTCAAAGGCAATGGCAAATGCCATTCGTGGGACGACGGTATTCCTTTCAAAAGTTTCGACTACGGGTGGGCCAAGCACCGTCCAGCAGAGAGTGACCCCGAGAAATATGGCGTCTGCACCATATCGTTATGGCTGGAGAAAGGTTGCTATGGCGAGTCAATGGCGGAAGCTGAGCATGTAAGTATATAATGGGGACTCGCGGACTCAAGAGCTCAGCTGACATGGATGTTGAAACCGTAGGCCAACGAGGAGCGCTGGCTTGGTTCCTGCGTCAGCTGGTTGGATCCTCCTCCTGAGAAGGCGAAGAGCATGAAGATCACATGCAGGAAGTAGGCGTAACGCATCATGATGTGCGGCGAAGGAATGCGGACACGGGTTCATGGAGTGAGTCAGCCGCATTTGATTTGTGGCTCTCGGATAGGTCGTAGTGCGTTTCTCATCCAGAGGAACCTCATTTGCGTAGATTACAAGACCACACTCTGACGGACATGTGCTCAGTCAAGGTTGCAACCTGTCGCATATCATTTGCTGTTGAGATTAGGGCACAGTGCGATCGAACCACAAACTTACTAGCAGCGACGTCTTTATTGAAGGCGTGTATTTCAAATCCGTGCCCTACGATTCGGTTTCAAGGAAAACGAAGAGGCGCACAGCTGAGGTTTGTACATCGGATTGCCATACAGCGCAGACTCGAGATTATGAGCGCTTGACGCTCGCTGTCGCTGCTTCTTGTGTCTCTTTCCGCCCAAACCCCACAACATCAAGCACCTGCTCGACGCACCGCACCCCGACGTAACAGACTGAGTCTCACACCGCGCCTCCTCAGAACGATCTTCCCGGTTTAGCATCTCTATTGAGCCCCACTCCGCACGCCGCTCTGTTTTCTGGCCGGAACAGCATTGTGTGTCCAGATGACACTCCCAACTTTTACATCCCACCACTCGAGCAGCGTCTTCCGTCGCCGTTTGCGCCAAGTCGATGATAGGCTCCGTCAGCTCTCAGCCTCAATTGCTCAATCGTCGCATCCCATACCTTGCACCGTAAGAAGACACTCGCAGCCCGTTTGGTCTCGGCACGGCATTCATAAGCCCAATCCGCCACCTTCGCCGACCCAATGATGCCGTGTCCTGAACATGTCAGTCGTCTATTCGTCGAGCGGCAGGATTTGACACTTGCCAACCTGAATTTACCAGTTTCCCGCCCGCTGCGGACATCGCTTCTGCACAATCTTAGCTTGCTGTGGACTTTTTGGATGGAGGGTGTACCTTCTGCTTACCATTTCCCTCGAGAAGGGCCATTGTCGCCTCCCTCAAGAGCACTCATTGCTTGGTCGGCGTTATCCACACAGTCTGTAAATCAGTGCAGGCGTGGCTGATAAATCCGCCAGACAGGATCCTACTCAAGCATTCATGAAATCTAGCCGCTGCAGCCGATAGCTTGGATCTTGTGGATAGACGCCACGTACAAGCACAGATTCGAAATGTGCCTCCCTGAGGCGGTGGAGCGGATGGAAAACCGTCAGAACCGGCCTGTGAGATCCAGAAGGTCGTTGCCTCGGCAAAAAGATATATTGCGGTCTCCGTGAAGCTTTTAGGCCTTCATTCATGATGCGATGTCGTCGGCGTGGTGATTCCGAGCAATTGTAAGCATGTCTGCGAAAAGCTCGTCGGCGTACGACCAAAGCACATCCACTCCCCGAGCTTGTCGCCAAATGGAGTACTATGTGTGCGTCCGGCATCGCGACAGTAGGATCGGCCAGTTGACTGCTGTCATGCAGGCGGAGCTGCCAGTGGTAGGCCTTGAAGCGACGACAGCCACTTTGGTCGATACCAGACCTGCATGTAGCATTTGAGGCATGGGTGACACCATGAGATGTAGCAGACGCGGTTGACGGCGGGTGCTGTGTCACTGAGGGAGGGAAATTTTGGCCCAGTGCATAGATCTCAAGCTGAGGATTCCATACACAAATGAGTCAGCAATGGTTCCGCGACGCCGAGGGCGACTGTTGGCACTTACGAGTGTCCGGCATTAGGATCCGCTGCCGATGAGCAACATGCCAGGCGACGACATAGCATGGTGGCTTCGCTGAAGCGCTGTCGACCTCTCTGTGATGTGTCGCACGCGAACCAGCCGGTGGCCTCGTGTGATGGTCACTTGCCGTGCCTGCAAAGACCAAGCGTGTATTGTGGTCAAGTAACGCTTCCCATTGTGCTCGAGCACCACTTTCACGGTGTCCAATCATGTACGCCCTTGTTGGTAGAGGTGCCAATCTTCTTGAGCATTTTGCTTCCTACAGGGGCTGTCACGCCCAAAGAGGTCGTGAAGTGCAGCACATGGAACTGCAGCAATCGCCAATGAGCTGCTTTGCCCATGAGCTCAGCCTGAGCATCGAGTGGTAAGCAAGAGCAAGCGCCCAACGATGAAAGGCGACCGAGACTTGTGGAGAACGGGTGTGTGCTGGACGATCCCTGACCATTGGCATCCACAATTGACACAATTTCGTATGTGCTATGGGCAGTGATGATGTGATGGCTGCTGTCTGGCCGTCTGGGCGCGCATTTGTGACGCAGTGGGAGTGTTCATGGGAGGAACTCGTTCGACCATGGTCGTAGCGAGGCTCGACTTCTCTGCGGGAGTACGTTCGCACAAATGGCGATGAGGCCGAGAGCGCAGACGCATCTGCGTGTCATCTGGGTGATCCCGTACCAGCGTTCACTTTCTTTTCATGTTGAAGTACCGCAGAAAGCCTAGACAAACTCAGCTACCGGCTCCGATGAGATTCACTTCAAATTTAGTATTCACAGTAGACTCACCAAGATCTCGTCGCGCTCCGTAAGCAAGTCCGCCCTGCCCGAAGCATTGCTCCCCAATTTCGCAATCTTTGCAGCCCTCATACTCTGCTCGGTGAGTTTAAACGGCGGGAGGTACACTGTAGAGCGCGAGCGATCGAGGCTGTTGGCCAAAGTCGTCAGAATGCTTTGGAAGCAGGACCGAGGTGGCTGGCAGACAGCATTGATCCAGCAACTAAGGTGTCGCAGTAAAGCTCGACCTGTCTGATAACTACCATAGGAACCATGTCCTGCCGGCACGCTTTAAGCTTTTCCTCCACCGGTCCACGCTTCGTCCCGCGGTCGACCAGCAGCATTGGAACCTGCTTGTCGAACATTCAGGGTCCAGTCCTTCACGCCCAGAATGGAAGCCTCGTGGTCCTGTCCATAGCCTCAGGCGGGCAGCCCAGCAGGACCACCCACCATTACCTGCCGTGTAGCTCGCACAGGAGTGAGAAGCGCGTATGCATTGGTCGGATCTCTCGCATCGCCCTCATTCATGAACTGCATTCGAAGGCCACGTTCACGCCAGACTTGGTCTGAACTGGCTTCGTGGGCATGTCGTGCGGAGATCCGTACAGGTTGGAATCAGGTGTAGAGTTCCTGAGGCGTACTCGTGCAAGATTTGCGGACATTCATGCACTGCTTGTGGCAGGGCACCGGATGGTCAGAGTATTGTATAGTGGACGTTGTGACTTCAATTGGCACCGGGTTTTGGCCGCCTTAAGCGAGATATCCATGAGAGACTTGTCGCGTCGTCGGTAGGATGTGCTGGACTGCTCTGCGCCGGCAGCTGACTTCAGAAGCCTCTTGCGCTGCTGGCTGACAGCCAATGAGCGCTCGGCTTTGGCTACCATGGCGAGCTTGGTCTGCTCGCGTCACCGGGCGAGCAGAGCTTGACAGGTGCCGACGCTGCTTGACTCCTCCATTCCGCCGGCGAAATATCCTTCCTTCGGCAGAATCTGCATTTCGGCTGGTACATCGAACGCTGCTTTCGTCTTGGCTATTGCAGAAACCCAACGTTCCCAAGGCGATATATGAGTAAATACCAGTCTATGCGAGCGCAACCGCGTGTTATACCAGTTCCTCACCATCTCCATCAGCGCAGTGCGTGCTGACCTTGGAGCGTGACGGGAGTGCTGCGCAGTCAGACTAACTCTCGTAATGATCGGACCGCTTTTGTGTGCTGGACGTCGTATGGATGTGCTGCCACGCTCCACCAAGCTGGTCGGACTTGTCTTGCGGCAGATTAAACCTCACAATGATCAGGCCGCTCTTCGTCTCGTAGACGAGGTATAAGACCAGAGATCGGTGTATAGCTCGATCCCGGCCGATTTGACAGAATGGTCCTGGTGGTTGATCAAACCTCACAATGATCACGCCACTCTCTGTATGCTGGACGGCGGACGTGGACGGGAGTCCGCTTGTGAACCATCAAACCTCACTGTGACTCGCTAACTTCTGTGCGTTTGGCGACAGATGAGGGCTGGAGTCCGCTTGCGCCCGATCAAACCTCACATTGATCGGCCAGAATTGTCTCGTTGACCAAGAACAGTTGTGGCGTGCTGCAATGACGAATCCCTCTAGATCGTATTTCGCATGATCAGAAGATTGTTGTTGCTGGACGTTGTGAAACTTTGTGTCCAGTGCCGAGTGCAACTGATGACTTGTCGCGTTTGGTGATCACACCTCACAATGATCAACGCCCTTCGGCCGTAGCTTTCGTACTGATGTATCGGCGAACCTTGTAGGTGGTTCACGCATATGCTGATCAAACCTCACAATGATCAACGGTCGCTCGCCCATTGGGTGGCAAGCTTGATCGAAGCCATTTCGGCATGTACATTTGGTGATGCGATGACGGCACTCGATCAATCTTGGCAGGGTCGTTGATCAAACCTCACAATGTTCAACGCCCAACTCCGCCACTTGCAGGTTGGCAAAGGGTTCTCGTTCATATATCAAACGGATGTGAAGATCCGTATCTGATTGGTCGATATGGTCGCTGATCAAACCTCACAATGATCAACTTCATCTCCGCCTGTCTCGATGTGATGGCTGGCGAAATGTTCTCAGGCATGCATTTCGTACTGGTGGCGTACTGAGATGGCGACTGAGCGGACGATAGTCATGACCAAGCCTCACAATGGTCAAGACCCGTCTTCAGCAGTAGCTCAAGGGGCTTGAGCAGGTGCAGTGTCGGGGCTCGTGCCGGACGATATGTAGCTGCAGAGTCGCTTTGCAGTGCAGTGATGCCACTCCATAGCAACATATACCAGCCAAGGCGTTATGGCGATGGCATGACCGGCCGTGCTCTCTCGCGGCATGATCCATGATGACACGCCATGCTGGCTTGCTGCCGATCCATGTAGATGTAGAATGCGTGGGAATGCGAGCGGCGTGGCGAAAGTGATCCATAGAGTAAGGTCTGCTCGGGTGGTCTGCACTCTTGCAATTTATCGATAAGTGGACGGATGACAGTAAGATGAGTCAGTACTGCAGTGCGCGACCCAGCCATGTCGTCAAAAAGCGTGAGTCAATGGTGACGCAGCGCCTCCATGGCTGCGGATCTCCGAAGCTGTTTTCGAGACCGACATCGCTTGTGAGCAATGCAAAATCGAGGTAGTTGAGTGTGATTGCCGCGTGGTCGAGGTGACGATAACGTCTTTGATGGAAGTAGAATCGCGTGCGCATATCCGCAGACGTGTGTCGGACCTCAGGCTGCTGTAATTCGATAAAGCCATGAGAGAGACCGGCTACAGTCTGTCGAATCAGCGACAAGCCAAAATCGGCGTTGGGGCCCGGGAGGCCGTCAAGTCGATCTTGACGGTTGTGTCCCCAACCAGGAGCAGGTGTCCTGTCGATGTGTCGAAACTTTGCGAGCATGTTGGCACTGTGCTTTCGCAATGCAGTGTCTCGACAAGCTGGCTTGGATCGCGGAAAGCGTTGATCTGGCCTCTGTCTCGAATGTTGGTCCGGTCGCTTTTGGAGTGTCGCTTTTGGCAGTGTGCTTGGCGGTGATCTTCGGCGGCCACCGTAGTGTGACGACGGGAGGCAGGCGAAGATCTATGACCTCCGGAGCTTTCGCTCGTTGATGTGGCTCGATTGCTAGAGATTTGTCTGTAGCAGCCTTCGCTCGTCGACGTGAGCTCGGTTGCTTTGGATATAGTTGTCGCAGCGTGAGCTCGTTGATATGAACTCAATTGCTGAAGGTGATGGTCTTGCGATCGAGGCTTGAATGACGTAGCTCTCGACGTGATGAAGTTGTCGGGGATGCACAAATCTCCAAGTGAACGTTGAATGCAATTCTGATGTGGAGAGTGGCGTTGTGCGTCCGCGCAAGACCGGTGTTCGTGTTGGCTGTGTCTCGAGCTGTTTCTTGTCGCTCGTGTGATGTTTGGTGCGACTGAGACACTGTTCCTACTTTGCACCAGGGCTGCCATCGCCGAGGGGTACGAACATGCAAAGCTCAACGGTTGGGTTCACCACGCCCATCCGAAGGGATATCATTGTAAAGCCGATGCCTCGGCTGGGCTGGGCCTGAAGGCACCTGGATGTACGTCTCAGTCTCTTTTAGTACTCCACCCTGGATAGATTTATTTTAGTTCCCCGCCATTCCTCGGGACTGTCAAGGACATTAGACTCATCCGACTTGAGTAGCAGGTATTAGTTTCAGTTCCCCGCCTGCCCCGGACTATAGAGACCATTGGTCATCCCTACTTGACCACCTCATCTGAGGATTTAGTGGAATGGATCCGTCCCACGCTCAGTCGGAGGATTGCGTGGCCCAAGCAGAGCCGCCCGAGATTCTGACACGCGAGGATCGTCCAAGTCGTTGCGATCTCCCAGCTCTGCCAACTCGAATCCTTCTGAGGACGAGCGCTCGGCCGGTGTCGGGGTTCCAGAGGATGAGGAGGATGAAGACCGTTCCGGCTGTCCGCAGCACCGCTGAAGTCTCAGCTTCACAAGCTCGCCAAGCTTGGTCAACAGGGACTTCACGCAGTCGAACTGCCAGAGAACCATGAAGACAGCTATCACTGCCTTCACGACCTTATCGGTGATCTTCCCGGATCCATCCAGGATTGTCGACGTGCTACCCTGCCCGTGAGCACACCAGAAGTTTCCGTGCTGGAGATAAATCTCCGTGACCGCGGTAGCGGCAGCACCGAGAAACGCCAAGATTTTGAGGGAAAACTTGGCCCACTTACTGTTGACCACGCCGCACAAGCAGATGTACTCGATGGTGAAACCAAGGAGTGTGAGGAGGAGCCAGAGGATGGTGAAGATGAACGACTCGACGCTAGCCGTGATCGCATCCTCAGCTGTGCAGGGCGCCGTGGTGTTGTAGTAAGGGCTGGTGTGCCCAGGGGTGAATGTCGTCGAGTGCTTCGGCAACGGCGACATCTTGCGTCGCGAGTGTGAGGTGAGGTGAGGTTCGTTGTGAGATTCGCGACGTCAAGTGAGGCTTTCCAGGGCAGCAGTGTGAGGTTGTCAATGGCCGGCGTGAGGTTGGTGGCACGGCGATGTGAGACTTCAGCGGTTGGGGAGGACAGAAGGAGCATGAAAACAATGTGACTCACAGTGCATTAGTTAGGAAAGCACCAACCCGGAAAGACCACCGGGAACTCGCACTTTCACCTGCATGGCTGGCAAGCGCACCTGCAGGTGCTCTTTGGTGCGCTCACTTGGTCTCTGGGAAAGAGCCTGCCTTCACCTGCCCCACCTGCCTGCGCCTGCCACTAGACTTGAAGGAATCAATCACCTTTCGCAGCATGAAGCCAACGGTCCTTCCGCTCACTACGGACGAGTAAATGCCAAGACCGAAAGATCAGCTCATCTCACGGCCATTCTTCTCAATCTTCATGTCTTCCCTCCCCCCTGACTCCTGCCTTATTGTCTTCTACCGACATCCTGCCTGCCCATGTAAATCCAAACTTTGAGTGAAGCCATGCTGCACTTCGGTCAGGTATGGCATTCTCAACTTAGCCAGGTGCCTTGAGCGGAAACCTTCTGATGTTCATTGGGATGGCAGCTGTGCTCCGCTCTCCTGTGATATACCTAGGTAGCCTGCGTCAATCTTTCTCGGTGAGGCCTGCAGCGGAAAGTCTACTAGTAGTACTAGTAAGGGCCGGAGAGCTTGAAAACGATTCGGGAACACCGGTGGACGCTCAGCACGTCGCCACGGCCAATCTACAATTTGTCTGGAAACAAAGGCGCATCTCTGCCTCCTCGAAACAAGTCCAGCATCTCTTTTCCCATCCACTGACCTCTTGTCTTTGCGATGCCTCCTTCAATCTCCTGGATCCGATTTGCCTGAATCAGATAGCCAGAGCCGTTCGCCTTCATACCCAGTCCAAAGATGTGGGACACAAGCAACGCGACTGTCTCTGCATCGTTGATTGGCACCCCTCGTTCGGCCATTATCTTACCCCATTCCTGGACCGTCTGTCCCGGCTTCACGCCAGAAACGATCGGCGTCAGTGTGATACCCGGTGCAATGACACTGATGGAGATACCGACTTTGGCACAATCGCCTTTCAGCGCCCTCATATATCCGACCACGCCATGCTTGGCTGCCGAATACAGTGGCGCCCCAGCCGAGGCGAGGTAGCCGGCCAACGAAGCTGTCATGACGATGCTACCACCCTTGCCTTTACCTGAACCTTTTCGCTTGCCCGTCTTGGGATCAACATCTTTCCGCAGATGATACATGGCGAGTTTCAGGCTGTCACCAACTGCCCTAATGTCGACATCAATGGTTCTCCTATCCGGTTCTGCCAGCTCGCCTTCATTGTCTAGATGGTCCGTGAAGATTTGTTCGCCCATCTCGCCGACGCCAGCATTCACGAAAACAGCATCGAGGCGGCCGAAATGACTTGCCGCTTTGGCAAAGGCGGCTCGTTGAGACTGCCAGTTCGTGATGTCTGCTGAGATGTACATGAAACGGGAGGACTGCGTCAATTCAGGTACCGCCGGCGGCTGGACAGCACGGTCCAAGACCACTACATTGTTGCCATTGTCTGGTTCGTGGAGGTACAGCGCCGTAGCGAGACCGATTCCTGAGGCTCCGCCACTGATTAGGATAGTAGAGTGCTTTGGCGGTTGAACAGTGGATGGTGTCAAGCTGAAAGGTTCGGTGGCCATGGCGATGCGTCAATGATTCTACCCAAGGATGGCACGGTTGCGAATGCTGCGTGAATACATCTTGATCATCTCAGACCTCCATTGTGTTGGAGGCAGAGATGAGATGTCCCTCGGGCGGGAAAGACAGCCTCGGTCCAACACGTCAATGAGTCATGAGCGCCAAGCAGCGACAGCTTCGAGACATCTCAACCATGAATGTCGCGGAAGACAAATGCCAGACTGAGCACGAGAAAGATGGATCAAAAATTTGGTAGAGGGCCGCGATAGAGGCTAGACAGCCACGTACGCGCATTGAGGCTCCGGCGCATATAATTTCCTGACCTACGACTACGCGGCTTTGTGGTATCCACATCTCGACCTCATTTTTCCTTCCATACCATGTTCGGCCGACTATTCGCTCTCATTGCGCACCCATCATCAAAGACCAATGCATGCGACTGGGTCACTGTGCCCATTTACGAACTTTAGCTTGCCTATGGACTGCTTTTACGCACTTTATGCCGCCGACTTCAGATGTGCATCACAGGAAGACCGCCTGATGCTACGCGGCCGACTAGGGCATACGCAGTGAGGACGTACGCGGCAAGAGTCTGTGTTTCCTGGGGCTGTATCCGCTCTACCAATTTCGCAGTCGACCACGCATTAATACATGAATCTCCAACCATGGTAAGTTATCATTCGCAAGAGTAGGTCGTATCTCTCTCTGGCCTTCATACCAATCACCGCGCCTGCCTGGTCAAATCCATTCCCGCGACGATCAATCATACCTCCATATCTCGAAGATGCGCTTCACGACATGTGCGACCGCCGCAAGATTGCTGGCCACTTCCATATCATTTGTCCGGGCCGATTTCTTGATCTCAAACTCTTCCATATGCATGGGCGCATTCCCTGTCGACACATGTAGCACTGGCGTCAACGTGTTGAGCGGCACGAATAACGAGACGGACTACACTTGCGACAAGCTGATTGCTGCGACGGACGACGATCATATATACAGCGGCGATCTTGGCGTGTCACAGCTCAAGACGCATAAAGTGTGCGGCGGACACAAGCTCAATTTCAACACGACATCGAATTCGACCAGCGGGCAGTATGTGGCATATGAAGCCGGGACGAAGATGGCATCCTGCACGAAAATCTATCAGAAGAACTCGACATACCCCATCATCAGGAGAGGAAGGACTGCAATTCATGGTGAGCACGTGCCGGCCGACGACACTCAGTGGTGGAGAATCGCTGATGAATGCTTTTACTCAGGGTCGGGTACCTCTATTTCCAGCCGGCTTACTATTGCAAGAGCGATGAGATCACCTGTACCTGACCAACATCCTCCAAACACGTTATTGTCGAACGGTTACAGTCATCTTCAGTGTCAATGATGCCTCGGTCACTGGCCGCATCAACCAGTCTGGGGTGGTCTCAGCCAGTCCATCCTTGCGATTCGGCATCCGCATGGCACCACCTGCTGCCCTGCTGGGCTGAGAGCATGTACATTGTGATTCTCCTGGATCGAGAGACGGTCTGTATGGGGCGGGACCGGGTGGGTTCGAGGGCGATTGCAGCAATTTTGTGTTGGAAGTCGAATCTTTTTATATTCAGGTTGGGATATCATGTTGTTCTTGGTTGGGAGATGGGCAGACCTGTACATGACTGGTCTCTACATACTTGTTTCGCGTGCAGATCGCGAGCATTGTTGGTTATGCTTGACGAGCTCCTTGCACGGAAAGCAGAATGAGCGACCCGGAGAGCTTGATTGAGGCGTCATTTCACCACCCCTACGTTCATTCCCAACTGCCGTCTGCACAGATAATCAAAAGTAGGTCATGGGACTACACGTGGGCGCTCGCGAGCTTCCCTTTTCTCCAAGTCAAAAAGTGCTCAGACCCAAGACCAAGCAGTACTCATGACCGGCGTCAGACGGTTCAGCTGAATGCCATAAGACGATTGTGCCATCATTGATTCAGTACCATCGCTGACTATAGTGCCATCATCAATTGACGATTGCTTGATGATTGCACATCACTGCCCGGCCGCCCTCTTCTTCGCAAGTCCACCCAGCTTCTCCGCCGCCGCACTCAATTTCCTCACATCGGCACCCTGCACCAGCTTATCGCCGTTGACAGCAACCTGCTTGCCCTCCTTGAAGAACATGAAGGTGGGCATCGCGCTGACGCGGTACGCCGCCGCGATGTCCCGTACCGAGTCGACGTTGACTTTAGCGAACGCGAGGATACCGTCGACAGCGTGCTGCTTGGAGAGGTTCGCGTAGATGGGAGCAATCTGCTTGCACGGACCGCACCAGTCGGCGTAAAAGTCGACGGCCACGTAGGTGTTGGTGTTGAAGAGGTTTTGAAGGTCGGAGAGGGAGTTCGGGTGGGCGAGGTTGTCTGCCATGTTTTTTGGTTACCAGGTATCGATGTTCTCTCTCGAGTGTATGTCGTGCCTTCCTGTTTCTGTCGCGAAAGATGTGAGGTGAGCCAGTCACGACACTAAGCTCCTTCTAGCCTGTTCTGTGGGGTGGATGGCATGTCAGGGCGTCAGGGTCCAGGCCCGAGCGAGGGGTTCGGCGCAGGTACCAAGGGACGGTACCTCGAAATTCATCAATATTGCAATGCACGATTCCTGACTTCTATCACACTGCTGGCCGGTGCAATCCCTGTCCGCCTCTTGCCATCTCGTCCACAGCCGCCATGGCCTCGTCGGTCGCAACTACCGCCGCCACCACGACCACCACGACCACCACCATCACTCGGAGGGCGGCGGGAAAGGAGCAGAAGGTGCCAGATGCGACGGAGAAACAGCAGGATGGTGAGGACACGTACAATCGTTTCTTCTGGACCTACACCGAGGAGCCGCATATGAGCAGACGGAAGGCCATTATCAAGGCGCATCCCGAGGTCAGTCATGGACTCAGTTGGGAAGGCACAATCTCATACTGATGCTGCATAAAGGTCCTCAAACTCTGCGGCCCCGAGCCATTGACGATTCCCCTCGTCCTCGCTGTTGTCAGCCTCCAGATCACCTGTGCCTACCTCCTCCAAGACAAGCCCTTCCTGTCGTGGCCCGTCTTCCTGACAGCGTACATCGTCGGCGCCACCGCCAATCAGAATCTCTTCCTCGCAATCCACGAAATCAGCCACAATCTGGCCTTCAAGAGTCCGTTGGCGAATCGCTTGTTTGCGATGGTGGCAAATCTTCCGATTGGAATCCCGTATAGCGCGAGCTTCAGGCCGTATCACTTGACACACCACAAGAGCTTGGGCGTTGATGGGCTGGATACGGATCTGCCAACCGCGCTTGAGGCGTGGTTCTTGGACTCCGTGGCGGGCAAGGCGTTTTTCGCGACGTTCCAGATCCTGTTCTACGCCCTCCGGCCGATGATGGTGTACAAGCTACCGCTGACGGGCATCCACGCCTTGAACGTGGCTTTACAGCTTGCATTCGATTATGTGCTGGTCCAGACATGTGGTGGCAGGGCATTGGGATACCTGATCTTGTCCTCGTTCCTGGCTGGATCGCTGCATCCGTGTGCTGGCCACTTCATTGCCGAGCATTACGTTTTTGCACAGCACAGCAAGTCTCTCCAGCCGACGACCAAACCCGAGAGCAAGACTGCGCCGCCAGAGACCTACAGCTACTATGGCAGTCTCAATGCAGTGACCTACAATGTTGGTCTGCACAATGAGCATCACGACTTCCCAGCGATCCCTTGGACACGGCTCTGGAAGTTGAACGAGATCGCAAATGAGTTTTACTGCGATCTGCCGTGCCATCACAGCTGGGTGGCTGTCACTTGGCAGTTTATCTGGGATAAAGAGACGGGTATGTGGTGCAGGGTGAAGCGGAAAGAGGGTGGCAGGCTTGTCGGCGGAGGACAAGGACATACGCAGGTGCAGCCAGTCACCGCTGTGTCGTGATTAGATCAACATAGACGATTGCCAATAGTAATGCCGACGTTCGTTCAGCCTCGCATCTCCATCTTGTCTGTGGGCGCCGAAAATGGTCTCCCCGTTGACTGATTACACACAGGGTGCGTGCAATTAGGACCGCTCATGTTGGCTGACACTGACACGTGGCAGCATAGCATAGACAAAGGCACTCCAGTCGAGCTGCCAAACTGGCTAGGGTTAGGGTTTGGGTAAGATGAAGGGCGCGACAACAGCCAATATAGGAACGCCATCGCCTCTCTCAGGCGTGTCTCGGTGAGGGCGATCCTATGAGTGGCTTGCTGGCGATTCATTTGGTAAGGTTTCCTGGTTTCCAGGCTCAGAATCGCTCTCGAACGCCACAGTATGAGTTGATCGACTATTTGAGCCGCAGTGCAACGACCAACTCGAGTAGCTCGACCATAAGCTTGGTATGTCGTTCGTCAACGACCCTTGGTGGATGTAATCCATCCTGTTGCGTTCCAGCTTTGTATGTCGCATGGAGTGCTGCTCATATAGAAAATACCTTACATGTACTGTCACGGTGCAAGATCTTGTACATCAACTGCACTGAGGTACTGATCGCGATAGACCACATTTCCCCTCGTAGCGACTGCATGTCAACATGACACCAGCACTGGCCAACGCAAATCAATCAGAACGAAATGCTGTTGATCTTAATTGCCGTTCTTATCTCACGTTCGTATTGAGATTGACGGAGATATCCTAGCCCCCACCATTTCTTCCTTCCGCAGCCCCAGACGGCCCCCGCCTCTGCTGAACCTTAGCCCGCACAATTACATCGATGACAGGGCATGGCGATTTCTTATCTTTGGCAATGCCAGATAAGTAGCAAAAGACCGCGCACCTTTCTGACTGCGGCTCATCATGCTAATAAGCATCTGCTTGATCGACCACGAAGCTCACTCGTACCTTACGATTCCAACCATCGGGTAACATCTACCGTACTGTTCTATCCCTACCGCTATACCTACTGATATCGCTGTGCATGTAAAGCGCGACGACATCATCTACTTACCATGGCCTCATCGGCGAAACCTCCCCCTACGCTCAGGGTGGCCGTTACTCAACATGAGCCCGTCTGGCTCGACCTCGACCAAACCGTCGACAAAACCATCAGAATCGTCCGCGAGGCAGCTGAGGCCGGTGCCAAAATGGTCGTGTTCCCCGAATGTTGGATCCCGGGATATCCTGCTTGGATATGGTATGCCCACACGCCGGACATTCTGACAGCTCCGACTGATCAGGCTCCAGGTCTCGCCCCGTGGACTTCGATCTCGGCACCAAATACGTCGAGAACTGCCTTTCCATCAACAGTGCCCAGATGAAAAGGATCCAGGATGCAGCAGCAACCCATTGCATCAATATCGGTCTGGGTTTCAGCGAGCGAGATGGAAACTCCGTTTACATTGCTCAAGCCCTCATCGACGAGACGGGCGCAATCCAGATGCAGCGAAGGAAAATGAAGCCTACGCATATGGAGCGCACGATTTTCGGCGATGCGAGCGGAGATTGTCTGGCGGGTGTGGTTGAGTTGCCTTCTGCGGGAGGTGTAAAGGTTGGTTCGCTTTCGTGCTGGTGAGACCGCAAAACTTCAGCAATCTGGCGTGAACATGTTTGCTGATGCGAGGTGCGAGTAGGGAGCACATCCAGCCACTGCTAAAGTACTACACTTTCAGCCAAAACGAGCAAGTGCATATCGCTGCTTGGCCGCCTCTGGATCCTTTCGTGCAGGGCTCGCCGGGGCTTTGGTCGATGTCAGTTGAAGGTCCGTTCCTCTCTCAGGTACACGGCAGCATGCGCGACGTCCACGGCTGACTTCTGTAGGCTGCCGCAACCTTTCCCAAACCTACGCCGCCGAATCCCAGTCGTTCGTGCTGCACTGCACGACTGTCCTCACTGACGCGGGGATCGAGTCGATGAGGACGGCTGGTAGTCCCATCATGGGCTCAGCCATCGCAGGCAGCTCCGCCATCATTGGTCCGGATGGTCGTATCCTCAGTGCGACGGAGACGCCTAATGAGCAGTTGATTATCGCCGACCTGGATCTGAGTCAAGTGACCAAGACGAAGACCTTTGCGGACGCGACCGGGCATTGTAAGTTCAAGTCGTGTTCGTTTGGGGGACGTAGAGGCGAAGGCTGATGTTTTGCTGCGATAGATAGTAGACCGGATATGCTGTGGCTTGGGGCGGACCCGACGGTGAAGCCTGTCGTGCGGATTTCGAAACAGACGGCGTAGAACAGCCATGCTGTCTGATTGATGGTCCGATACTCTTATTGTGCCGGTTGCTTGATCATGCACTCATCAACAATCTAATCTAGTCTATCATACAATCTACGCACCTGACACAACGTACGCCAAAATAGCCCGAAACCACCTGAACGCAACATACACGCAGCTCCAATCATCAAGACAGCGATCATTTATTGGTCACAGATCTTTACAACACACCAATATGCACGCCACCGCCATGCGCAGACTTTTGACCATCTATGAACTGTGACTCCGGAACTAAACTTTTTCAACGTATCAATCCACCCGACCATTGCGCCCCAAACCATAAACCGGTAAGCACCGCCGTTCAATTGGCCATGACGAGCGCAAGCAACGCCATACGCACAAACATACCGTAGCGCATCTATTCTCAGAGTCAGCCAATCATTCCCGAACATCAGCAAGATCATCCAAACACATACCTGTCTGAAGTACGCCGCCCGCGGGTCATCATCCACCTCCTTGTGCAGCTCCTCATTCCTCGGTAAAGGATGCATAACCACCATATTCTTCTTCGCATCCCTCAGCGTCTTCGCATTGACCGTGAATCCGCCCTCCTCCATAGCCTGCTCATACTTGCTCAGGTCCTCGAACCTCTCTTTCTGCACGCGTGTGCAGTACAGGACATCCGTCTTCGCCACAATCTCCGGAGTAAGACGGTCCGACTCGATGCCAAGCTGCCCGCGCGACTCGAGCAGCGACCGGATCTTAGACGGAAGCGAGAGCGCTGCGGGGGCAGCGAGGTTGATGGTGACGTTGTAGTGGCGCAGGACTTCGCACAGGGAGTGCACGGTGCGACCGTATTTGAGATCGCCGGTGAAGGTGATGGTCAGGCCGTTGACGGTGCCGAGCTCCTCGCGGATGGTGAACACGTCCAGTAAGGCTTGCGTCGGATGCTCGCGGGTGCCGTTGCCGGCGTTGATGACTGGGTGGTCGGCATATTTGGCCGCGATGTCGGCAGACTCGTTGTCTGGATGCCTGAGAACAATGGCATCACCGTATTGGTCGATGGTGCGGATGCTGTCTTCAAGCGTCTCACCCTTTCGGGTGCTGGAGTGTGACTCGTTGATCATGACGGTCGATCCACCAAGCCTCTTCATGGCCGCATCGAAAGAGCCAGCAGTGCGTGTAGACGGCTCGAAGAACATGCTACACAGCACGCGGCCGCGCAGGATGTCCAACGCGCCGCCGCGCTCCACGCCCAGTCTCATCTCCGCTGCGATAGTGAACAGCAAGTGCAAGTCTTCCTTCGAGAACTGCTTCACAGAGATGATATCCTTGCCCTTGAGTGGACTGCCTCGCAACAACTCGTGCAGGGTCTTGCTTTCAGGCTGCGGCTGCTGTAAGAGCGTTGGCGCGGTTGATTGCAGCTCGGAGAAAGTCATGTAGTCAACCTTGCTAATGTTCATGTCGTAGTTTCTGCTGATGGCCTCGACCAGAATCTTGGCAATCTTGACGTTTGTCACCAACGGCGTCTGGTAGTCGACAGCCATTCTCCTGGTACGGTAGCCCTTGGACATGTAGTTGGCTGGCCGCCTGAATTTGTTGCTTGACGGCAAGTTGATATACAAGTCGATCAGGTTGTTGGCCAGGGCGTGCGTGAGCGAGTACTCCTGCCTTTGGCTCTCGTCTGACAAAGCCTCCAGGAACTGGACTGAGATGCCGTGCTCTTCCAAGAAGTCGGCAGTACCGGCTGTTGCGTACAGTTTGAAGCCCATCTTGTGAAGCTTTTCAACCGACGGCAACATCTCCATCTTGTCTTTGAACGACCCGATGGAGAGCAAGATGTTCTTCTTTGGCAGCTTGAAACCTGTGGAGATCAGGCCTTTCAAGTATGCCTCGTACTTTGTGCGACCAAAACAGGCAACCTCACCGGTCGAAGCCATCTCCACACCCATGACTGGGTCAGCACCGGAGAGACGAGAGAAGGAGAACTGCGGCACCTTGACACCGACGTAGTCAGGAGGGCTGTTCAGCGGTGGATATTCCTTGACCGGGATGCCGGTCATGGCTTTGGTAGCCATCTCGATCAGATCGAGACCCATGACCTTGCTGACGAATGGAAAGGAGCGTGATGCACGGACATTGCACTCAATGACCTTAATCTCGTTATCCTTCGCAATGAATTGAATGTTGTACGGACCAGTGACATTGAGTGCATCGCCGATCTTGCGGGTCGCGTCCTCGATCTTGCGAACAGTCTCTGGGTCGAGATCCTGGGGTGGGAGGATAAGTGTCGCATCACCAGAATGGACACCAGCGTTCTCGACGTGCTCGGAAACGAAGTGCCCAATCATGGTACCATTGCGAGCGACTGCGTCCATTTCAATCTCCTTCGCGTTCTCTAGGTACTTGGTGATCACGACCGGGAACTCTTTGGAGACCTCAGCAGCCTGATTCAGGTAGTTGGCCAGATCGTGCTCAGAGTAAACCGTGTTCATAGCGGCTCCCGAAAGCACATAAGAAGGTCTGACGAGAACCGGGTATTTCACCTTGTTGCAGAAGACCTTGGCCTCGTCGATACTCGTGAGCTCCTTCCACTCCGGCTGATCCACGCCCAGGCGATCAAGCATACGAGAGAACTTGTAGCGGTTCTCGGCGGTGTCGATCATCTCAGGGCTTGTCCCAAAAATCTTGACGTTGCTTCTGTAGAGTGGCAGCGAGATGTTGTTTGGTGTTTGCCCACCCATGGACAGGATCACACCGCTTGAACGCTCCAGCTGATATATGTCGAGGACGGTTTCCAACGTGATGTTCTCGAAGTACAGGCGGTCTGCCTCATCGTAGTCGGTAGAGACTGTCTCTGGGTTGTAGTTTACCATCACAGTCTTGTGACCATTCTCGCGAAGCGTACGAACTGCGCGGACAGAGCACCAATCGAATTCGACCGATGAACCAATACGGTATACACCAGAACCAAGGACCATGACACCCTGATCGGTAAAATCGACATCATGATGCGCGCCGTTGTATGTGGTGTAGAGGTAGTTCGTGAAGGCCGGGAACTCAGCGGCCACAGTATCGATCTGCTTGACGACCGGCATTATACCTGCCTCCAAGCGAGCGCGACGGACGTGCTGCTCGTTACTGTCCCAGAACGACGCCAGTTGCTTATCGGAGAAGCCCAACTCCTTCGCACGGCGGAAGATCTTTGTCGGAACACTGTCCACGGTGACCTCCTTGATCAGTTCCTTCATGGATTTGGCGAAGTTAGAGAGGTTCTTAAGGCGGTACAAGAACCAGCGGTCGATCTTAGTCATCTCGTGGATCTTCTCAGCAGAGTAGCCATTATGCATAGCATTCGCAAGGGCGAACATGCGCTGGTCGGAAGGAGTCTGCAGCTCGGTGTCGATGTCAATAGACATGAGCGCCTGCGTCTCGTTGAAGCCCAAGTTCGAGGGATCGACCGAGCGTATCGCCTTTTGAATGGCTTCCTCAAAAGTACGACCGATGGCCATGACCTCACCCACAGACTTCATTGAAGATCCCAGGAGCGTCGAGACACGCGTAAACTTCTTAAGATCCCATCTCGGGATCTTGACGACGACGTAGTCAAGCGAAGGCTCGAAACACGCGACTGTCGAGCGTGTAACGCTGTTCTTGATCTCATTGAGCGGGATGTTGAGACCCAGCTTGGCCGCAATAAAAGCTAATGGGTATCCTGTAGCCTTTGACGCCAGAGCCGAAGAACGCGAAAGACGGGCGTTGACTTCGATAATGCAATACTCCCTGCTGTCCGGGTTGAGCGCATACTGAATGTTGCACTCGCCAACAACGCCAAGATGCCGGATCACATTAACGGCGGTGGTGCGCAGCATGTTGTAGTCCTCGTCCGACAGCGTCTGAGATGGCGCCACGACCACAGAGTCGCCAGTGTGAATGCCGAGAGGATCGAAGTTCTCCATGTTACACACTGTAATGCAGTTATCGTGTGCATCGCGAACGACCTCGTATTCGATCTCCTTCCAGCCCTTCATACTACGCTCGATCAGCACTTGAGGCGAGGCAGCGAAGGCTTTGTTGCAGAGATCCAGCAGCTCCTGCTTGTTGTTTGCGAAACCAGAGCCCAAGCCACCCAACGCATAGGCGGCACGGACGATGACTGGGTAGCCAATGTCGTCGACGGCATTAAGCGCCTCCTCAACGTTGTTGGCCGAAGCAGACTTGGCGCACTTTTCACCGATGGATTCCATGCTACGCGCAAACAGCTCGCGGTCTTCTGTCGTGATAATGGTCTCGATGGGCGTTCCGAGCACCTTGACCCCAAGAGACTCGAACTCGTCCTTGAGCTGGATGCCGACCTGGAGAGCGGTCTGACCACCGAAGGTGCAGTAGATGGCATCGGGTCGCTCCTGCTTGATGACCTTGCGCACGAATTCGGCGTTGACGGGCAAGAAGTATACCTTGTCTGCGAGGCCCTTCGATGTCTGAATAGTGGCGATGTTCGGGTTGATGAGAATAGTGTAGATGCCCTCTTCCTTCAGAGCCTTGATGGCCTGGCTTCCGGAGTAATCAAACTCACCGGCCTGCCCAATGCTGAGACCGCCACTGCCAAGCACTAACACCTTGCGTGGGCGCAGGCGAGGATGCGCAGCAACATTGTCTGCGATGTCTCCACCTGGGAAGACCACTGGCCTCTGCATCTTTGACGGGTCCTTGATGACGTTCAGGATGGTCTGAATGAAGACATCAAACAGAAATTCCGTGTCTCTCGGGCCAGGCGCGCTCTCCGGATGGAATTGCACACTAAAGTAGGGCTTGCTGACATGTCTGATACCCTCATTGCTATGGTCGTTGGCGTTAATGAACAGTTCGCTCCACTCTTTTGGCAGTGTCTCTGCATCGACCGCGAAACCGTGGTTCTGCGACGTGATGTAACATTTCCCCGAAAGCAGGTTTGTGCACGGGATGTTGTGCCCGCGATTTCCAAACTTCATCTTGAGAGTATCTGCGCCGGCAGCGCGAGCCAACAGCTGGTGACCCAAGCAGATACCGAAAATTGGTGTCCGGGACTCGGCCATGGCCTCGGAGATGTGCTTGACGGTGCTGGCCATCATTGCCGGGTCACCAGGACCGTTAGATATGAAGAGACCATCGTACTCTTTGCCGGCAAGCTTTGGGAAGTCGTAGTCCCATGGCACCACCTCAACTTCCACACCACGCTTCAACAGACAGCGCAGCTGATTGTATTTGAGGCCGACATCAACGCACACGACACGCACGGGACGACCTGACGGATGCTTCAACGCACTGGACGCATTTGGAGAGTAGATCTTTGGCTTGGATGTTGAGACTATTGATACAATCAGACTTGATCGTCTACGGCTACAGAATAATGGCAAGGCAAGCTTACCGTCCGCGACCAAGTTCCTAGTGTTGGGATTGACCCAGTCAATGTGCTCGAGTGTCGCTTGTTCTCTCAACTTGCGCTGGGGGAAGTAGCCATTGGCGCCACCGCTGTGCGCATGGCCGTTGATGCCGTGGCTGGCTGCCAGGCGGTTGTTGACCAGCTTGAGGTTAGGATTAGGCTCAATCGGCGTTATCGCTGGAGTCGCCATGCCGTTCGGCGAGACTGCACCGGTCGCAAGAGCCGCATCGGGGACCTGCTCGCTGCCGTTCTGCATGAGCAGCCGACCCAGCGTGCTGCCCTTCTCCCGCAGCCTCTTGGTCAGGGCTCGGGTGTCGACCCCACAGACGGCAGGCACGTTCTGCTCTTTCAGCCATTGGCCCAGTGAAGAGCTGGCTAAGTGGTGTGAGTACTCTTCGCCGGCATACGAGGCCACAACCAAACCCGCAATGTGGATCTCGGCTGCTTCGAAGTGAGCTGGGAGATCGCCGAGGAGGGCGTCCCTGTCTTCCCGCGACGGCACACCGTAGTTGCCCACCAGCGGGAAGGTGATGACCAAAATCTGCCCTCTGTACGAAGGGTCGGTGATGCTCTCGGGGTATCCCACCATGCCCGTGCTGAAGACGACCTCACCCGCGACGCTGCGATGCGCACCAAAACTCCGTCCCTCGGCGAAGCGCAGCACGTTCTGGCCATCCTTCAACTCCAGAGCCATGCTCTGCTCTGTCGTGTCCGCCATGTTGTCTGATGGTTGCTTGCCTCGACTGCGGAGGGAAGAGAGCAAGGATCGTCGTTGATATCAGAGGGGAGCAAGAAAAGGGCCATTGCAGAAAAAAGAGTTGCACCAAAAGCTCTTTTTCGCGCACGAGCCCTGCGGAGTCTGGGGTGCAGTAGATCAAACTCTCCCTGCAGATCGGGACGTCGGCGACTCTTTCACGATCACAATAATCATGATGATATCAACAGGATACAACCTGCCTGACCTGTGATGATGACAAATAACAGCCCGAGTATGCATACTGCGTTCCACGTGAATGGCACGCACGAGACGACGTTCGCATAAGCAAATGTGCGTGACGAGCAGTCTTGCACAACCCATATTCTATGTCATCATCCTCCAATCCATGCCAAGGAACGCCTGCCTTTAAGTTCTACGCGACTCAGTCGCGTCCGTCGCTGGGCGCGCATTGAATCGGGCGTCTGATGAATCTTTGACTCTGCCACGTCAGCTACATGTACCTAACTCAATAAAAATGAATACAAGAATCACCAGAAAGATGACGTCCAGGTGTGTCCCTGCTTGGCCGAGGCACCAAAACTGTACTTGTTGATCCCGTCTCTTGGGATGGGGCGTGCACGTGATTTCCTGCCATTCGTCAAGAGATAGGCAACTTCATCAGGTACTGTCCAAATCTTTCACCGACGGACTCCAGCGATTGCGAAATAGGAATACGAGCCACCTCAGGGCCGGCACAGCCAATCAAACATCAAGGTACTTGGCGAGAAAGCCCGTGGCATTAGAACCATTGTCTGGCGCCACCGTGTGTACAGGCAGGCCGCGTGGGAAGGAATGAAGTATCCATCTCGCGTTCCGGCGATCATAACCCTATCGAGACGGCACATGGCGGCATTGTGTGGGAAGGGCAGCGCGCAAACGGCCTGTACGATTTCGGCTTTGCCGATGAAGTATCAAGGACTTTAGAAAGCTCCGATTTGATGGACTCCGGAAGGTTCAGCTCCGCGGTATGCTTGGAAGGACTGGCCTTAAGCAAATCAGTCTTACAGGTCTTTTGCGCATAGGTTCGACTTATTATTGTAAACACTCGGCCACCAGGTGTTACACCAAATCCGCAAGGAATGCCACTGAGTCCAAGATTCTGGTCTCGCGGGGTTTCACTGCACGGACGACCACCGGTCTGATATCAGCAACGGGTCACTGGAACGATGAATCTATTGGTAAAGAATACACTTTGCGCAAAGATGGTCGTGTATGATCACCCCTAGCTGCATTTGATGGTGCGTAGGGGCCTGGTCCTGGAGCATATGTTTGTCGCACCACGAGATAGCAGGCTGCTTCTGGTCAAAGATGTATCCAAGCTATCGAATTGGATGAGAGCCGTCCGGGCAGGCCATCTCCAATTCAGACTAAGTCTGCTTGTCCTCTTATAGAAGTCCCGGCCCACGCATATTGGATTACTTCTGCCGTCTCGCAGGGTACGAGCATACTTGACATATATATGCAAAACTTCTCGCGTGCCACCGAGCCGCTACACGTCATACACAGGTAAGACTTCGAACTAATTGTATGAGTCGGACGGCACGGCACAATTTGTTGACCTTGCTCGGCCGTCAAGTCGGATTCCAAACAAGTTGATATGGCAGCAGGAGCTGAAACTATGCATGCGTGGGCACTACTACTTGGGTTCTGTTCTGCGCGAGTGTGGAGGCCTTTGTTGAGGCCTCATAAGTCTACACGCACAAGCAATCACGCGACCATTCGCAACAACATGGACAAGTTTTGTCCTGGCCGCTGGCCTCGCAGCCGCCCAGAACAGCTTCACCTGTCCGGCCATGGATCGATACCTCGTAACGGATTCCAACGGGGTATCGTATGTGGTAGGCTGTAGTAGCGGTGAGTCCGTCATCCCAGGCCATCATTGATTAAGACAGTGCTGACCTGCAAACTTGCTCTCAGATTCGACGAACGGAAACTTTGCGCAGAGTAGCGTTTCTAACAGCTTCAACGACTGCTTTTTGATATGCGACTCTACCTCCGGGTGCACATGTTTCACCTATGGGTATGTCGGCCCAGAGCTATGCTGCAGGTGCAAAGCAGCTGACAGGACACTACCTTCAGTGGTGGATCCAATGGAGTTGGTTCGGGGTTTTGCTATCTGAAAAACTCGGCCAACTTCGCCTCTGAAGCTTTCGTAGCGGAAAATAACAACGACTACGTGGCGGCGGTGAGCAGTCACTCTTCGCATGATCGCAGAATTGATACTTATCGCACCTGCAAAATGTCAGATCCAAACCTAATACTACACCGGCACCATCAGCGGTACATACGGCGTCTCATCATCGACGTCTCGCACTTCCTCTTCCACTTCCTCTTCTGCGCCACAAGCGACGTTGACGGCCACCTCCACTGTGGTATCCACATATACCACCTCGGTGCCCGTAGCAGTCACTCGGACGACCACAGCTCCAGGTTGAGGACGCCCTAGAATCATGCTGTGTCTATGCATGGTGCTAACTGGGCGATAGTATGCTTTTCCACTTCCGGCGCTGGACGGCAACACTATTGCCTCCTGGAACCGTGAATGCCTAGCACAGTTCTTCATCAACCAAAAGATTGCTGACGTCTTTTCGTGCCGTAAGGGACGACCATCACAACCACAAGCGTCTCTTACTCCACCATCACGGCCTCGACGACCCTGTACTCGACATATATGACGACAGCGACAGCCACCGCGACCAGGACCGCCACCTACACCCAGCCAGGTATGGAAATGAAGATTCCAACAGTTCCAATTGCTGACTTTCGAAGCATCCACCGTCACGGCCACGTCCACCTATCTCACGACCTCAATTTCTACCTATACCACTTCCTATCCCGTTACCTCCACAACTACCCAGTCTGCAAGTACCATAACAACCGTTTCGTACTCGACAGCGACAGCCACTAGTACCATCGTAAGTGATCCATCGAATGACAACTTGACCACATTTCATATTGCCGCTCCGGATCTGGAATGTATCATCAAGAGCCAGCATACAATCGAACGAGGACTCGATCGCCCAATCCGTGTTCCTTGAAGCTCAAGAGCAAGGCTATCCTCTGGTGCAGGACTGCGCCGGAAAGATCCCAAGACAGAGTGTCATTTGGCCTGGACCGAAGCGCAATATGGAATGATACTGTGTGATACGCGAGGAGCAGGGCTTTCACGATCAGTAACTCCGAGAGCTGGCAAAGGATTTATTTCGCACCAGGAGCAGCAATCGCTAATGTCGTCCAAGATTTCGACCGTAATCAGTACTTATCAAACAACCTTGACGGCCACGGCGACAGCCACAGCCACAGCCACGACTATACAGCCAACGACAATAATTTCGACTGTAAGCTTGCGTACACAAGATTCAGGTTTGTCAATCGGGCTGACTTTCCAAGCAACCCACCACCGTCACTAGCATACAACTAGCGAGCACAGTGGTCTCGACGGTATGCTATGTCTCGCATATTACCTCCGGCTCTCGAGCTGACCGCGGTGACCTTGCAGACCTCAGTCACACTTACGACAAGTTATCCAGTTACGTACACTACCGTGCAGAGTAAGCGTCCTCCCTCGAACCTTTCCCCAATAGCAGCTCTCTATGTCCTCAGCTGTACAGCATGTGAGCTGCTACGGCTCGATTCAGGGTCTGCGTATCTGCGGATGGGAACAACGGACCTCGATTGATGGACTCGTCCCGGCGGTCGACACCGCGGCGTAGAACTAGATGGTCTCTCAAAGATGATGGCAGGACGAAAAAATGCCGTAGAGCGGTCAAATACTGCCTGAAGTGACTACTGGCAAGCGCCATACAGCACAGGAATGCGTCGTCCCAATGTTTCGAATCCAATTCCGGCCAGGCGAGGCACAAATGGATTTCGACGACGTACCCTTGGCTCAATGTCTTGTATGCTGCATTGCGGAATTCGGCGGCTGTCCGTAAATCCTTCAGCCTCATATCGCATCTTGCTCAGAGCTTTGGCAAATGCAAGGCCGCAACAATAAGCGCAATGGACAGAAAAGCGCGAGAAGCTGATTCTTTCCCACAGGCTCCACTATGACTCAGACCACCGTTTCCACAGTGGTTTCGACCTATATATCTAGCTATGGGATAACGACAACACTTTCGGCGTCAACTGTCACCACCACGATTCCAGCCTGTGAGGAACTATCCATTCTGGCCTCTTCTAGGCTCTCACTGATATCCCATACCAGCTACGAATACAGTCACTCAGCTAAGCACAGTAGTTTCCACGGCAAGTTCTTGCAGACCCAAGTCATGGATTCTTTTGACATTTTTTCGCAAATAACCTCATCGTATCCCGTGACCTATACTTCGGTTACGACCGCTCAAGGTAAGTCGATGCGGAGACCCCCTCAAATTGTGTGCTTGTCTTCGCAGAGGATACCACCTGACTTTAACAGGCTCGACGATCACTACTACATCAATTTCGACAAGTGTATCCACTTTCCTGACGACATACGTTACCACCGCCACCGGTAAGCCATTATCTGAACACGCCAATTCTGGTAGAGACCTGCTAATGTCTGCATCTAGCCACGACCACCCAGCCTACCACTGTAATCAGCACACTTGTTAGCACACGGCCGACGAGCACGGTCGTATCAACCGTCTGTCGAGAACGATCTCCAAGCCCGGCAGGCTTTTGCTGACATATCGAGAACCAGACAGCTGTGACCGTCACGTCTTCTTATCCGGTGACCCATACGTCCATTAGCACCACGCAAGGTAAGCATGATCGCCTTCAAAATTGGCATTTGCTGACTTCTCTATAGGAACTCCCATTACCATAACCACGGTCTCAACGGCCACCAGCACCTTCCTGTCAAGCTATCCAGTTACCATAACAGCCAGTGTGACCAAAACCACTACTCAGCCGACGACAATCATTTCTCCGGCGCCAGGTATGCTTTTCTGTGTTCTCATTGTCCCGTCAAATTGAGGCCAGTGACGCTCTCAGTCTTGTATCACTCATGTGGTTGGCATTTTGACAGTATGAATCGCAATCCGGTGATGCGGTTGGCTGCTTGATGCATCATCTCTCAGCGGCGGTGAACTGGTTGATGGCCTGTCGTTGACAAAGCGTTCTTCCAACACCGAACGCTAGTCAGACTCTCAAGCCACCTTCAACTGTCGTCAAGCAGTCCACGCCGTCAACCGGTCGGCGGTGCTGAACAGCCTGCTGCATTCCTCTGTCGAGTGCTGACCGCATACGATGGCGTGCACCCGGCGATCGATTGAGTGATCTATAGGGCCAAGACTGCGACCCATGACTTCCAATCGTCTTCTGGAGGTTCACATGATGCACTGCTCGGGCAATCCACCGGGTCAAAATTTCTGCTCCGCTATAAAGCTCAGCAGCCGCCGTACAAGCATCCTGCTTTGTGGGCTGCTGCGGATTGTCAGACGGGTCTTTCACGCATCAAAGCTGACCTAATCTAGCTTCTACTATAACCGTCACGTCGTCTTATCCAGTTACCGTCCTCTACACGACCACCCAGTCCGGATCGACAGTCATCTCAACTTCAATCGCCTAATCCACAATAATCACTACTGCGCCTGCATCGACAGTCACTTTCACAAGCGAAGAAATAACCACAGCGTTTGGGACGACTACAGCTAGCGGTCAGATCGAATATGTCACAATGACAGTGTAAGCCATAGAAGGAGAGTCTGTCGCAATAGAAGGATTCTCATATAACGTATGTAGGTCAAGTACAAGATCAGGTGCTCCTAGCTCTTCCTTGAACAGCAGCTCGAATGCTGCAGATACATCTACGGCGCCTGCTGCCAACGGAACAAAATTCGTCAGGCAGCTCATCAACCTCATCATCATTCAGCACGGTCCGTTATACCTACGCCCAGGTAACTACTGACTCCTCCGGAAGTACCACGACCGTCTACGCGACTACGACACTAGCCTCTGCCGCGCCAGCATGCCCAACGAGCACGACGGCAATCTGTAATAGCAATTCTTCCAACGCCGCTACCACGTGCCAAGACTCGAGCGGCACAACATACAACGTGCAATGCGGCACATATCATGAAGGAAGCACTTTGAACCCGTCCAACGACTCGAACAGCAGAATGCTGAAGCGGCAACAGTACGGATTGGACTATGGGGATTGTCTACTGCGCTGCGATGTGACTGCGCAATGCGAGGCCTTTAATTATGCCGACAATGGCTGTACACTGGTCGCCAATGTGACTGGAGCGAGCCTAATCCGTGGCACGGTCGCTGGACTTGTGGTACATCTGGCGGCCGTGGGCCAGAGCTCGAGCTCTTCCTACGCGATCCCACAGCCAAGCTCTGCAATCTTGACACCAAGCATATTGGTCGCAACAGCTTCAGGCGGTTTTTCCTCGGCATCTCTCAACATCACCTCCTCTGCGAGCTATACGCTCAGCAGCACTCTCGCCCTAAATGCCAGTACCCTCACAGCTTCCTCAGCAATTCCCACGGCTTCAGAGATACAGTCGTGCAACGGCACAAATACGGAGTACGAGTACACTGATCCCTCTACGGGCTCATCTTATGTTGTTCAGTGCAACAACACCTATGAGGGCGTGGTCGGTGCGTCTATCTATGAGCCGACGGCTCAGGATTGCGTCAATGCCTGCTCGGGAAATCTGAAGTGCCAAGGGGTTGGCTACAATACTTCCGATGGTGTTTGTGACGAATATTACGCTTACACCTACGGGTCAAATGGAACCAGCAGCAACGGGCATTCGTCTTCTCCGCAGATATACGCGAAATTGGTTGCGCGGGCCGTGGTATATGATGACGGACAGACGACAACGGAGCCAGTAGCTACCGTGTATGTCCCAGCAACGGCGGCATCGACTCTCAGTGCCGTCTCGACACCAGGAACCACTCGGTATGGCCTGCCGTACACGCCCGTTCCGCTAATAATGTCCACCAGTGGAACCGCGGTAGTCATTGTCACGCTCTCTACCACCTATTCGGAGCAGAGCTCAGCCATGGCTTCTAATTACAGTCTCGGAGGCGCGATTACAAGTTCAGGGCGCGCACCTGTTAGCAACTCCAGCCAATACTCGACAAGAAGGTCAGCCAATGGTGCCTTCAGTACAGCTCCAGGGCCCTCGGCCGTCAATACTACGCCAGCAACAAGCGAGAGCATATCGACGCCAGCCGCTTCCTCCCCGTCAAGCAGTCCACCGGTGATCGGCCAGGGCAACGGAAGCAGCATCGTGACATCTTTGCCATCCTCAGCCACACCAGCCTCACCGAGCGGGTCCAATACAACAGCTCTGAACAACACAGTGCTGATCGACGGCAATGGCAAGCGTTACACCCTTGTTGCTCGCTCGGTCATGACCGGACCCATAATATCATCAACCAATGTCAGCAGCATGGACGAATGCGCTCTATACTGCGATGCTACCACTGGCTGTGTAGCCTGGACATTTCAGTCCGAATCAGAGCCTGACGGCTGGGTGTCCAACTCCACGATCACTGGTCCTAGCCTTATGTCTTCCATCACTGGGATCATAGATTTGTCTTCGGACAGCAGCATCTCCGCGAACAACTCGCCCATCACCACAAGCTTCAATTCAGCCCAGCAGAGCACAGCAACAGGTCCGACCTCAAAAGCGCAAGCATCATTGACCGGACTCGCCACGACGGCAGTATCGAACAACACGCTGGCTAGCACCTCTTGGGTTCGAATTGTGACCGTGTTTGTGGTTCCGTCGACTTGTAATGCAAGGTACAGCTGGACACCAGGCACGACAACGGTTCAAAGGACGGTGACTGTGTATGCATCGCCGTCGTAGGAGGAAGTGGACAGCATGGGGTACATCGTGGGTCTCAACAGCACAGAGCTTGAATATCCACGCCTGCGCAAGGGACGGTAGTAGGCTGGGCAATTTTAGCGTCTGGATTTGGTTGTGGTCACAGCCTTGGAGAAGATACGGATCTCGTCGACACCCACATCGCTGCCATCACCGGTACTTCCTCGAAGAGTGACTAAGCTTGTAGACCGCGATGGCATCCTGAGTTTGCCACTTGGCCGGTGTCCACGTTCAATAAAGAAGTGGGAGGAATGGTCGAGACACCAAAACAAGCGATCTGCGGCGGAAGCAAGAGCAAGACATGCGCCCCCAATCCGCCCCAATGCTGTTGCATGTCCTGGCCGTGAGATCTGCGATGAACATGCCTTGCTGACCAATGCATCCTCAAGTGTGGCCGTCCTTGGGTGTCAGAAGACCAGAAGCGCCCCTGGGCGCTGCAACCTGCGGCGTATTATGCTATTGCTACCAAGGAAAACTGGCAGAAATGTAACATTGGGGGAACTATGGACACCGTAGAGGCAAAAGTGAAAAAGTTTACAAGAGCAAATCGTTTATGAAAGGCAAGACGTATTGGAGTGGAGATCCGCGTGCTCACTCTGCGACCACGTGCTACTGATCCGCTGGTTCGTTCGGAAGTTAAGATAGGGGACCCTTCTGACAAACATATTGTCTCCTGTCGCACAGACATGCAATGCGTTATGGAAGCAATGCGCCTTATGATGTCGAAGCCAGCTCCGTCTGTACATGGCATGATTGAGCCCTCCCAGGGAATGGGTCACGATTGCTCATGCACCCTCAAGGCGTGAGACGCTTTGTGCGAGCGGCGATTTCCAGATTCACCCTCTGAATGTCAAGCGTTGCGCCTGGAGGATAGAAGCACTCACGACGGGGCGCAGTTGCTGAGGTAACCTGTCTGGTTCGGTGAGGACTCAAGCGTGCGACATAGGGGCGCGATCCTGCTGCATCGGACGATCCATCGAGGAAGCCACTGTGACGATCCATGATATGCACCTTTTGGTCTGGTCACGTCTCTCCGGTCATATGAGCAATCTCTAAAACTGTGCCCTGACTTTGCGGTGGGGGCTTGTGGCATTCATCGTTTTGATAATACCGCAGAGGTTATTCTGGTCGCATGACAAGGTCCCCTGCGCCTGATGTGGTCCCGAAGTTGTGAATAGTGGTACTGACCAGTTGCCACCATATGTCGTGGGGTCGCGGTAGGTGCCTGTTACGTTTACATGAGCAGATGTGTCTCGTTTGGGAAACAAAGCTTGACTGTCGACGACTTAGCCTCCAGCAGACTTTCCCAACGTGGATACCATCACGATATGGCACTCGATTCTCGAGCACAGACTCCTCTCAAGCACGGGCCCCAAGGAGGGTGAGGGAGCAGCTCAAGTACCTGCCCTTCTCCCTCATTTCTCCTTCTCTCTTTCTCATACCGATCCCACCCAACAGCAGCAGCAGCAAGCCCAACAGCAGCAGCAACTCAGCAACAGCGACTCAACAACAGCAACAACCACCACAGCAATACCACCGACAGCAGCAACCATGGCAACAGGCCAGATCCGATCGAACTTCCGCCGCGCCCTCAAGTCCTTCCGCAAGGCGAAGGCAAAGCTGTCCGCCGGTCACTACGGCGGCAGCCTGCGATGCCTCCTGAAGGCAATCCTGCAGGCCGTAGATGGAGCGATCCTATCGCTCATCTACGCCTGCGCCGTGGCGTGCGACATCGCGTCGCGCGCCATGGCCTCCTCCTAACCCCCCCTTCCCTCCCCCCTCCAGACATCTCTCGTCTGGAGGTCTCTCTACCACCTCCCTTCGGGGCACCGCTCTTCCCACCCCTCTCCTACCATAGCAATATGGTCTGGAGTTGTATCTAATTTGGGCCGACCTCCTTTGTGAGGCGGCACTCCGTCGCGATCCCCTCGCTAGTTCAGCCCTGCAGCTTAGTCTCAGGTGGCCTGCAACAGCGTTGTATCTTCGTTTGCGCCGTCCTCCTTTGCGAGGCGGTCCCGCGCTGGACAACGGTCTGCACCTTCACGAGGTGTCTGGTGTTGAGTAGCTCTTCGGGGCGAAACCAAGACAGACCAAATGTATCTTAGACAGGACCTTCGTACATAGCTTGTGTTTCATCCTGCCTCGCGCAGGCCGTGCCTCTTTCCTGTTGTCGTCTGCTGCTGAGCCCACCACCTCTCTGCCTTGCCCGTATCCCTCCCTGCCTTCCCCATTCCCCTGTGCACGCCTCCCCGCCGTCGCTTCCCCGCCATCGCTTCCCCGCCGTCGCCTCTCCGCCGTCGCCTCTCCGCCGTCGCCTCCCCGCCATCGCCTCCCCACCCTCGCTTCCCCACCGTCGCCTCTCCGCCGTCGCCTCCCCGTTCACGCTTCATCCACCTTTTAACACCCGACGTCCAAGCCCATGCAAGTCCATGCCCATATTCAAGTCATTTTGCCTCGCATTCGACCAAGCCGCTGCCGTCATGGTCACCCATTCCACGTTGTCCCCGATCCTAGACCTCCTGCCTCGGCCCTCGTCGCCACCTGCCCTCTATGACTTTGCGAGAATCAGGCTGATTTCAAGGCCGCAGAACATCATCTACGACACGAAGACCGTCTGTCTCTTCACACACGGCACTTGCGCAAAGACAATGCTACTACGCAGCAGGTCCTCGCCGCCCTCTTCTCCCCGCGTACGACAGACAAGACCTACCCCCGTCCAGAGCCAGCTGATTGCCCTGAGCCACATACATGCTATGCTACTAGAGACATCCAAGAAGCTCCATCTCGCTTCTTACGATACTGGAATGGCTCTGATACCAAAGAATTGTTGGGGTCATTTTACAGCAAGTAGAAGTCGGGACAGCAGCGCAAATGCCGTTCAATGTCCGTCTCAGCTCACCATGCGATCGACGCTCATGCCTATGATCCCCGACGTCGATGGCAGGGTAAGGTATACAGATCAACATGATGGACCTGGTACAAAGGATTCGGATGATTGTCCGCCAAGAGAATGGCCTGAGGCATCAACCTGCCGCGACGACATACGTCGGCATCAATTGCACCGGAGCATGGGACAAAGCCCGGGCATTGACTACATATGTATGTTGTCCGCCAGTACTGGGATTCCTTCAGGACCTCGTCGTATCGGTCTTCTTCTCGCAGCCAATCCTTCTCGTCTGGGCTTCCCACGGCAGACTTACCGAGACGCCGTAACATGAATGTCCCTGTCGCGAAAGCTCACCACACGCAAACCGGACGTCGGCGGCTGCGGTCTCGAATCGAATGCGCAGCTATAGTATCTTTCGAGCCTGATCCTGGTCGCCATCTCCAGTACTCCGACGCTGCCTCTACAGCTCCGACGTCAAATGCTGCAGGTCGAAGAGACAACAATCCTTGGATCTCATCATAGACACATGGCGATGTCTAATGAGAATCCCGGTACTCGGCCGTCCATCTTCCACCATTGATCAACGCTTGCATGCTTCCCGCAAACGGTCGTCTCAAAGTTGATGCGCGCAGTAGTGCAAGCGCCGCGAAGGTTGTCTGAACAGGCAGGGCAGCCCGCACACGAGGGTGCGCGTGTGATCGGCTGTATATAATTAGAAGTGTGATACTTTTGTTGTTGACCAGATGATACATGTCAATGGCTGGACATCTGCAATGGTTTCAGGGGATGTGCTTCTGGGGGTGAGCTCATGCTGAAAAGTAAGATAGGCTACTAGACATATAAAAGCATTTCCCTCTTCTCGTCTCGCTGTCCCAACAGTCCCGTGCTATCACGCTGACACCGGATACGCAAATTCAGTCTCGCGTAGGAAGCTCTAAACTAGTCAAGTGTAGCTCTTCCATTCTAATTCGTCACAGATCTGGATCCGAGAGCCAGGACGATGAGGCCATTAGCCATTCTAGGAGTGCTCTCGACATGCTACTCTGCGTCCTCGGGCGTGTACCTCGACTGCGGCAGGTCACCAAAGAAGTGCTACAAACTACCCCTCGATCCGAAGCTATTCCAAGCTCCGCCTCCGGTAGGCTGCGGACCGGATAAGGCGCCTCCCTGGCCGGGTAACCAGCACCTGATTGATCTGCGGTTCAACGAAGACGTCAATCTGTTCACGGAGGCAACGGAAACGTTTGTTGAGATCGACCACGTGAGCAACGTCGTGAAGATGGCCTGCCACAACTCGCACTGTTTTCGCTTCAAGTATTGCATCTTGGAGGTCCACTACACAGACGAGGCAACTAATGACGATGACGGTGGATACTACATGCTACCGACGTACCAAGATTGCTGCAGACTTCCAGCCGGGCGTATCGATGGGGCAGCAATACATGAGATTGGATGGATGAAGGTGTAGTTTAGCAGACCGTGGTTTTGCTTCTGCGGCGTATAGTGGGCAGATTGGGAAATGCATGCAGATCTGCCAACCGAGCTCTGGGCCGACAAAGTCCACCTTGTGCTCGCCTTTATTGATCGGTGCACTGCCGTAGGACGATCCAAAGCTCATTGAGAAGCTGTACAGAAAGTTGCCCGTCTGACGATGGACGGTCCCTGGCTTCCGAGGACGAGCCCAGATGTCACTATACATTCCCGCCCGAAAGGCACTCCCATGACTATGTCTGGTACCCCCCTCTTCTCAATACAGCCTGTTCTCGATTCAGCCTCCGGCAAGCTCGACAGAATTACTCACATCGCTCATAAAACTGCTTTTGTCCCGCCGTCGACATGAATGAGACTTTCCACAGAAGCGACGACGGTCGTGCCAGGCTGGCCATCGGCATAACGAAAATGCCCTTCCCGCGTCAAAGATCGTCGGATTCACCAAGTCTGGCACTTGTCGTACTGGAGTTCGGAGGTCAAGCTGCCACCGCAGGTGTCAAGTTGGGAAGTCATTACTGCGACCTCGTAGCCGCATTGTGCTGTGCCACAAGAGCTGCGCGAAGCGAGCAGGCCCGCGCTCGCTGTGACCGGATCAGATGCCGGGATTCGTTGCGTCGCGGACGAAACAGCACTTTACATTTGAGGTCTTCGCGGAGTCCTGAGATTATGCGAGAGCGAATGTGATTGTGTGTCTCCAACGGCAACGCCTTTAATCTGAGCCCGCTGCAATGCAATCGTATTGGATGAGATGTTGTTGAAAAGATAGATCAAGCTTGCTTAACCTGGAGCGCAAAGCCTGACGGTTCTTGTCGCCCATGACAGCTGGGTATAGATGGCCGAAAGCGCACGCGACCGATACCCACAGATCGGACCACGCCCCTCCTTCGCCACTGGCAGTAACAAGTGGGACCCTTGCTTGGATGTCTCTTGTATGCGCACCATTGCCGATCAAGCACGAAGATGGCATGCTCGATCAAATGTGTTGTATCTCACTGGAAAAGGGCCTGTGTTGGGAAGGAGGTCTTCGAGCAGCGACGTATCCCGACATTCGCCCGAAGGTGGCTGGACGCGAACGTGCGTGGGGCTCCAAGTCCGCCTCATCTCACAATGCTTGACACGACCCAGGTGACCTTTAGGGAAGCCTTGAATAGTCAGCCGGACGGCGCGAGGGTGCAGAAAAGTGATGCACGAATCTTTTCATCCAGTCATGACGACATCCGTAGCTTTTCCTTTCTTCGCCTCTGTCGCTGGGCTCACTCCCTTGCTCGCCTGAACGCTCGCCATCTTTCCCTGCACGCTCTCCTTCACGGCCTCCACAAGCACTGTCCGACTCAGACTTGCTGCCTTCACGGCCTCGTCGACGAGCTGCTCAGTGCCCTGCCCGACATCTCCCTTCATCCACATTTCCGTCACCTCATCCCTGCTCTGTAGATACCCGACCACACAAGCGGCCTTGACCACTTCGTGATCGGTGAATTGCGGGTCCAGAACCAGACTGCTGCCGTCTCCTCCATCGCTGCCTATCATTGCAGCAACACCACCAGAGATCAAGTCAACACAGTCAATGCCTGCGTCAACAAGAGCTGCACTGGCCACCGTGATGCTGCCGGCCAACACACCCATCATACCCCATCCAGTCCCAGTCTCTCCAGAAGCCCCGGCATCACACCACCAGCCATCTTCCTCACCCTCCAGGACAGTAATCACCACCTCGCAGCCGCTCTTCGGCCAGCGCTCGCCAATGATGACACCACGCAGGGCAGTTTCCAGATGCACGCCCAGATCTCTTTCGGTGCTATCCCTGACATGACCTCGCCTTATCCTTGTAGCAAACGGAGCAAATTTGACATGCGTAGTCAACAGCAGATTTGGCGAGAATGCGGCGTTTCGAGGAAGTGGTCGTGGTCCGTGAACGGTGCATGTGATCTTCAATGAGCTCGCATGCGGCACGAGTAAGTCATTGGAAGTCTGTTTCGACTGTGGGGGTATTTCGTAGTATGCGGACCCCGATGCGGAAGGCACAACACCGGTGCGGAGGAAGATCTTACGGTGTCCATCAGGCGTTCGTGTTCGTGCTGGGCGTGAGATTGATGTGTCTGTCGGTGTAGCAAAGACGGGAGGAGCGGTACCGCCAGCAGGAGCGTTGAGGCGGCGGCGATCCGCTTGCATTTTGGCTATCAATAAAGAAGTTTCATGGAGTCAAGTGGCATTGAAGCTGTCGCGTCTCCTCAAAGACAGTGAAGTCGCGACTTTTTCTCGGTCCCGCCAACGAGCGCCATACTTCACAGCCACAGCCACACACTAGAATGTACGGCTGACTCCCGTCGTGCAGGCGGCGGTGGCGCGGCGGCGAAAGTCGTCATGGCTCGGCTAAAATAAGAGGAGGGACAGTGTGGAAGGCCCGATCTTGAAGGCAAGGACATAGATAACAAAAGGTAGACAGCCGACTTCATCACCTCAATGATAATTCTTAATCCCTACCCATACGACGGAGATTACTACACAAATACAGAATGTGCGGCACTGACATCTTCCTGGGGCTCCTCGCCATCCTCTTCCCGCCTATCGCAGTCTGGGTGAAGCGAGGCCTCTGCTCAGTTGACTCCCTCATCAACATCGCCCTCTGCTGTACGCACTCCTCAGTTTGCGAGAAGCTTACCTACACGACCACTAACACAACGCCAGGTCTCGGCTTCCTCCCAGGCCTCCTCCACGCTTGGTACATCATTGCCATCACACCCGACCCGACTTACGAACCCCTCGACCCCGAACAAGGCCGTGGTCAGCCAGGCGTCGTAACATACTACTACGTGCAGCAAGGCCAGCCGCACTACTCGAGCTCTGCCGCGCATACTCATCCCAACTACGGAACTGTGGCGCCTGGACCCGCATCGACCGCGGCGGGACCTCAACCCGCGGGCAGAGAAGAGGTGCCGCCCACTTATGATCAGGCGGTCAAGGGAGACAACAAGGTGCAGGGGCCTTGAGTGCTTCACTGCGCAGAGATTGTGATTACGAAGGCATGCCAACACGGTACAAATGTGATATGGACGGTTGGACTGGTACAGCGAGCACGCGTATGTACTGAATCATATAATTGGCTGATATCTTGCATGCATCCTATGTGGCGACGTAGCGCATTCGCCGGTGGGCGCCTGGACCATCGTTGCGATGTATGTGGAGCTACTGGTATGATCTGAATATAGTCGTGAGGAGCAGAGCGGTCGAGAGGGGTCTTGCTTTGTACGTTGGTCGCTGCATATCACCGAGCTGCGCTCTTTCAGACGATGCTCATACCTCGTTCGGTGCCTGGCAGACCCCGAAACTGGCTCAAGCGATCCCGCAAGGCTACATGCGCCGAATGACGACCACTCCGCCGCACTCCTAGATCTCACCGAGCGTTCGGACCTTTCTAGCAAGTATCCAATGAGTCACACTCATTCTTCAACGCCTCCGGCTTAATCAACCTCAAAAGATCATACTGCGCGCAAAACTCCCTGCCCTTCCACGTCTTCCCGTTCAGACTCGCGCCTCGCCAATTAAAATAGAATTGCGGGTCGCCTGGTTGCAATTCCGCGGCCGCTTCAGGGTTGTAGTAGGCGTAGACTACGTCGATGAAGTAGGGGTTTGTAGCATCCTGGAATCGTTGTTAGGCACTCACATGTGATTCACCAAATGGCAAGCAGAGATATTGATGGCATACCCGAAAGACTTGCAGTTCCGCCCCATCCTTCGAGCACGGCACGAACCAATGTCCCAAATCCTGGAATGTTCCGTTGCTGCCGGACACGACGATGTCGGTGCCTTGGCAGATGGTGTCGGCGGGTTCTTTAACAGGATCGGTGATGTTGTTGTTGTTTGCGTCATCGGCGGCGTAGAAGGTCAGGGTGTTATATTCGGAGATTGAGGCGTTCCAGTTTAGACAGGCGGTGGTGAGGGCGGGTAGGAGGAGGGTTGATGCGACCGCGAGGCCGGTGAATTTGGCCAGCATGATGGGTGGTTGATTGGGCCCTCTGGGTTTCTTGTTGACTTAGGTTTTGATATGTGGTATGCCGGACTTGATTGCTACAACCAGAGTTTCCAGTTCTGGATGGATGCGACGGAGGTGATGGAGGGTACTTATTTTATACCTGCGAAACCTTCCCCGGCATTTGCACCGCCAGCAGGAGTGAATGCGACTTTGCGACATGTTTTGCCCTGGCGTCCCGCCAACGTGATGACGCTGGTGTCATGGGTGGTTGCGGCGCACAGGCGTGCCAACATCCCATATCCTGGGCGCCAAGTCGCTAGACAGAGTGAAATACGAAGGAGCAGGATTTGCATTTGCTGCTGCTGGAACCAAAAAAGACCTACAAACGCGCCTGTGGTGTGACTGGTGTCGCCATGCGTGGCTGAGCGCTGAAGGATGACGACACAGACAAGACGAGACTGTTAACACGAGAACGCTTTCGAAATGGCCAAGTTCAGAATTCCAGATTACCAACGCCGTGATTCTGGGTATCGCGATGAAACGCCTCAGTCATGCAAATGTATCCCACCCCATCTTCAACCAAGCTGGAGTGCAACAGTACACATGGCAAAATCGCCTTGGCTCAAACATCATCCAAGCCCACACCGCTGCCTTCCCATTTCCTGCTTGGCGTCTTGAGCACCCTCATCTTCTTACTCGGACTCAACACTTCCCTCTGCCGACACGTCCTCTCCATCTCCTCCATCCTCCGCCTCAAGTCTACGTTCTCAGCCTCCAGCTCCTTGGCCTCCCTCTCGGTATCCTCAAGCACGCTCATCCGGCAGGCGCCAAACTTTCCGACAGCTTCGACGGATTGGTCGACGCCGACAGGCCCGAAAACATCATCAGCGGCAGGAGCCATGTTCTCTTTGTCGAATTCTGGGTCCGCTGTTTCGTCTTCGTAGATGCTGAGGTTTTGCGTAAGAAGGCTGATCTTAGCGTCCAGGTGCTCGTCTTGCGCGTCCATCTCGGCGTCGCGGGCGGCACGCCAACGACGTTGTTCGGTCTGGAGCTTATGTTCGAATTCATTGTACAGCTCCTCGCGTATCTCGGCTTCCATCTCATCGATGCGAAGCTCGGACGACTTCCACGACGACTCGGCCTCTTGACGCCGTTGAGTCTCCTCTTGCAACAGGATCTGTGAGGTCTCGAGCTGCTGCCGCAAGTCGGCAATGGTGGCCAATGCCAGCTCCAGCTCTTGCTGAATCGCCGAGGGAGTCGCACGGCCGGACGAGTGACCGTCTTGACCCAATCTTGCTGCCCCAGCCGACGTGGCCCCAGAGATGTAGGCGGCTGTCACGGATGGAATGGGTGGGACTGTGACTTCGCGGGCCAGCGCAGAGTACCGCAAGATTTGAGACGTCGCATTGTAATCACCCAAAGGATCTGCCGTGACGATCATGGTGAACTTTTGCGCACACTTGTGTTGGTGATTGTGAGCAAATGAGTTGCTAAACATAAGCTCTGTCAACTTGCATTGGCGGAATGGAACTAGGGCTGGGCTAGTCGAGTTGGCATTGTCAGACAGCATCTGCATGCACTGGCCCAGATACATGAGAGATTCATTAATTTTGCCGGCTTCAGCGAGCGTCGAGCCTGCCGTCTTGGCGGCTCTTGCACGTTCCGAGCCAGCCAGGTCCACGATGGTCATGGTGCTAGAGGTCCACGAGCTTGAGACTGGAAGCCCTTTGCTGGCGGCTCGACGTTTCTTAACTTCCATGCAGAAGAAGCCGTGAGAGCGTGATGAGACGGCATTGGAGCCTGTGCCTGCCACTCTTCGCTCATGTAGCCCAGTCTCCAGCACAAGCAGCGCCTCCTCTAGCGTGGAGCAGACGATCTTCTTGAGGCCAGCAACAACTTTGCGGTCGGGTGACGCTTCAGTGTTTTTAAACAGTAATGCCCTCCTCTTATGCGGCGTCTTGGTCGCTGCCGACGCAGTAAGCAAGTCGAAGATCCGGTCATTGTACACCTCGTACATGCTGATGACAATGGCATACTCGGCAGAGCTGTCGATCTCGATCGGAATGTCGTCGACCGATGGAGTTTGAGGCATGGTCGAGATTCTTGGCATATACTTCCGTGAAGACGGCACAGACAATAGCGAAGTGTCCTGTTGCTCAGTAAAGGTAAGTTTTTTGGCCACACTACGCGTGATGTGAGCAATCTTAGATCGGGTGCTCTTAGACGGAGGGGCAGAACCGCGCGCAACCTTGGGCGTCTGGTACTTGGCGAGAGAAGGGTAGAGACTGTCATAGACTGTACTGGAAGAGCGTGCAGAGCTTGAGTTGATCGAGTCTGAGAGATTGGGAAATGCTCCCGGAGCGATGTAGGTGTAGGGGAGCGTGGAATCGCGTACCAGTGCTGGTGTTGTTGCCCGGCTCAAATTGCCGCTCTCAGAGTATACAGAGTCCAAGAAGTGAGACGCCGGCATCATCAGCGCCTCGGAGAAATCGGCGGCGCATAGCGAGGAGAATGCGATGGGAGATGTTTCAATGTCGACGAGGTGCGATGATGTGTGCTGGAAGAGGACGTCGAGGGTGAGTTGTGTAAGACCGCGCTGCGATTTCGAGCCGAGAATGGTGTGACTCTAGATATGATCAGTAGGGCTCTCCAGAGTGCTCACACTGCAAATCTACCTTGCCTGACCCCGTGACTCCCAACGTCGCAAGCAAACCATCTCGTCCTTCTCGGCCCGGCGCACCCAGGACTCCCTCGACCAGCGGAAGGATGCCAGTGTTTTCGAAAATGTCCCGCTGACCTGCATGCTCTTCAAAGACTCGGGTGAACTGAAACTTCTCGACGGCTTTCTTGCGCTTGTCGTCTGCTGGAGGTCGAATGGTGATGTGTGTCGGGAGGTGACTGTCGCGACACTGCTCGACGTCGAGGAAGCGCTCGGTGTTGGTGGCTGACGGTCGCAGGCGAAGGTAGACGTCAAAAAGCGCCGTGTGAGCCTTGAAGGGATCCATCTCGTCTGCTATCATCAAGAGGACCAATGTCTGATCAGAAGGAGTCGTGTGTAGCAAGGGTGGAAGCAGTTTCCAGCGTCGCCTCCAAATGATGATTATTGGTCAACAAGCCGTTGCAAGGACAACCGGCTGATAAGGGCTTGTCGCAAACCTTAAAATCCGCGGCTTCCAAAAGAAATCTTGAGACGCGCAGCCTAGAGGTAAAGGGCGTCAGGCATCTTCTTCTTCATCATCACACGCTTGTGGAGAGAACATTGAAGAACTTTGGGACCTAATGTTTGAATGCAGCGCCTGTACTTTTCGCGCATTACGGGCAGTCGTAGGCGACGCACTGTTATTACGTGGGCCGAGTATTCACCATCATCACCATCATCATCATCATCACCAACATCAGTTAGGACGCCTTCTGGCTGCGGGCGGGCGAAGAGCATCATCCTCCGCCACCGCTGCCGTCGCATCATCGTCGACTTCCCCATCGAATGGCGGCCAGCCGTACCTCAATGCGGCGCAGCTGCGACACATCAACCGACAAGAGAGCGACGGCGTGCGGAAGCAGCTGCTCAGTCCCTCGGAGCGCAGCAAGCGCCGGGCGCTGGAAGAGGAGATCAAATGGTTGGCGGATCCGCTCAAGTTCACCGAGCACGTCCGTTACACCCTGGGACGCGACCAGCCCGACAAAGCCCTCGAGCTATGTCGCATGGCCAGCTCGCGCTTCGACTGCGTCGTGGCCTGGAACCGTTGTATTGAATGGCTTTTGAAGGCCGCCCGGTACAACGAGGGCTTGCGCGTCTACAACGAAATGAAGAAGCGCGGCCAGTATCCAGACAGCTACACCTATAGCATTCTGCTCCACGGCTTGGTCTCGCCGACACCCTCGATGTTAGAGCAGACGATCAAAGACGCCAACGCCATCAAAGCGCATGGCCTCTACATAGGCATGCGCGCACCCACCAGCAGAGTGCAGCCCAGTATCATCCACACAAATTCCGCTCTAAAAGCCACCGCCCAGGCTGCCGATCTCGACGCCTTCTGGGGCATTGTCGCTCTGATCCCTGAGCAAGGACCCGGTGCCGCCGACCACATATCGTACACCACCATCCTTGACTGCATACGCCACGATGTCGAAAAGGAAACTGTATCGCACGTCCTGGACGTCGAGCAATCACTAGAGCACACAAAGACAAAACGAATACAGGCTGTCAACCACGGACGGAGAATATGGCAAGAGGTAGTGCAAAAGTGGCGGGCCGGTTTGGTCAAGGTCGACGAGCCGCTGGTCGGCGCAATGGCGAGACTGCTTCTGGTCAGTCACAGAATGGTAGATTGGGATGATGTCTTGTCCCTGATCCAGCAGACGACGCGGATGGAACGCCAGATCGCGCCTATCGGGAGCGCCGAAAGGAACGTCGGGCATGTGCCCGCAGAAATTGGCGACGGAATGGAGACGAGTACGCTTCTCGTTGGCTCAGAGGAGGCCGAGGTCGACAAGGAAATACCCGCCGACAAGGGAACCCCCGCCGACAAAGCCTTCGAGGCCGTCAAGCCGCCTAGTCAAATGCCAGGATCGAAAGGTATCAACTTCCAGTATGCCGTTCCCGGTACCGAGCTCCTCGATGTTGCCATGGTGGCATGCAATTTCATGCGCATTCCAAAAATCGCAACAGCATATTGGGATATTTTTGTCGGAGACTTCAAAGTGAAACCCGACGCTCACAACGCGATCACGTATCTAAGGTTGTTAAGAGAATATCGTGCAAGCAAGAAGGCGGCGAAGCTAATGGGCGAACTGGGAACCTTGAACGTAGAGAATAGACTCCTATATAGGTTGGCGCTCGAGGCGTGCGTACGCGATATGAAGAACAAGCATGCAGCTGAGCATGCTACAGTCGTCGTCAATACCATGGAGGAACATCTGCGCCCAAACATCGATGTACAGACGCTTCAACACTTCCTCAAACTCGGCCGTGTAATGGAGGGCGGGCATGCATTGCAACAGGTTGTTGATCGACTTTATCAAAGCTTGCCTTTGCTCAAAAGCCACCTCAGCGTCCAAGATCGACCAGCACCACTCGATAGAGCCAAGGCACTGGTGCTGGAGAAGAATGAAAAAAACACGAGAATGCTACTGCAAGAGTACGTGGGCGCAATAGATGTGCTGGTTGCACGATACAGTAGTGTGTTGACTGAAGAAGATGTCAAAAAATGGAAGGGAAGGAGGAATGAAGTCACTGCACTGGTTGGGCAAGGTGTGGACCGGTATGTGGCTTGGGATGGAGCGAAGGCAGCTAGAGATCAGCCACGAAGGCAAATGATAGTTGCTGGACCGAAAATGCGCACTCCAACGTCGCCCAGAAGCACGCAGAAAAGATTGCAGCCAGGACGGCGCGCTGAAGAAGAGCTCGACGATCCGTCACCCTTTTCAACCCCGAATGCTGTCTCTGAAAATCGAAAATCCCGATATAGATCGCGAGCAGACTTTGACGATCAGTCCGATGCGGTGAACAAGCCCATTATCCGGACTTATCAAGCCAGGAGCCCTACCATCATTTTTCAAGGGAGCCGATCGAGAGACCCAAAATTGAGAGCGAAATTGCGAACGATGCATCGGCAGCAGAACTGAAAGGAGTTCCGAGCCAAGCTGGCAATCCAGAAGAAGGTTGAGGGAGCGCGGTTGAAGGCGGAGGCGGCGAGGATGGTCAGAATGTGGAGGTGGGGTGGATGGACCCCAAGAGGAGGGCCTATCAGGTGAAGCGTGCTCTGAGGTCGCATCGTAGAGCCATCGAGCTAGACCGAATGTCGTCGGCGGCTGTACCTCCTTGTCTCAAGAGCCCGAGATCACCATACTCTATCTGTCGTGCTCCTAGCACCAATGTACCAGAGTGGCGGCATCGTGCTAGCGCTGCGAGTCGTCTACACGACTTCGCGACTAAGCCATTGTTCCCATGAGTAGGTACCCCGAGTGGCGACCGGACGTGCCGAAGATGTCTTTCGCATGTCGAGCCTTGCAATTTCAACCATAGCTTTCTCAGTTTGACCTTCAAGCCCGCGTGCTGTCTCAGTCTGTGTATCGGGTTACTGTTGGCCCCGACCATGCATACCTCCCACGAACATGGTTGATAAATCTCAGCTCCATCACCTCGAAGCGATCTAACGATTACCGTACCTACTAACGAGTAGGTCTAACCTCCAATGTCACGATTTTTTGCCACCTCTGCGCCTATCCAAGCAACCCGTCATCGCCACGATCCACGACTGGGGCGTGATAGCGTGTTCCTCTCCTCACCCATGCCCCTGCTTGAGCACCAAGACTAGAAATCGATATGTGGACCGAATACGGACGGTTCCAACGACGAAAAGCGATATGAGACCTGGTGTCGCCGCAGTGATTTCATCAGTCAATCAACCGGCCGACTTGCCGATAACACTGCTCAATGACACTCCTGACCGCTTGATTGCACAGTTGATCATCTAATGATGCGGGGAGCCGCTTGGTAACACAGATTATCGCTTGATGATACGGTTGACCGCTTGTTAAGACCGCAGACTGCTCATAATCACCGATGACTGCTCGAGTGAGCCCCTAATTTTCTGCTAACAGCGTGACGGTCCAAAAGTCACAATCAAGTAGTCAACAAGTTGATCGATTGGTCGACAACTAGAATTAATATGTCGCCAACGACACCAAAAGCAAGCAGTCTGTGTGCCGTCTGGGTTTGTGACGTTTACGTAATGTGATTGTGGCGGCGGCGGACGGGTAATACTTTGGCTTCGCTGCGTTAGGAGGAACATTAGTGAATGATCATGATACGTCCTCCAAAATAGACGTATTTCAGAACGCAGTACATCAGACGGAAACAGAATGGAATGCTTTGGTTTCAGATCATACATATCATTCATCGGTATGAAACTCCAGATCGTCCTACATCGGCATCGAGATGTCAGGCAGATCCAGCAGAGTGGAGGTGGTGAGTGGGTATCTATTTTACAATTTAGCAATCAGCCAGCGGCGCAACGGCTCGCTTGTCCCTACTTGCCAGATTCCAGCATTCTCAGCAGGCCGGCGAGTCTTCGCGGCTTTCATTCGACTCCGGACGCCAACGCTCGGAAATGCAATCACAACTGTGCAACGCTGTTTACCCATAGCCGCCCAATCGTAAATATGTTGCGCCATCCGATGCTAAACAAAAGAAGTGTTGCTGTGTGGTGTTGGTGATTTAGCGGACCAACTCAGCGATCTTGCCCGCCACTGCAGGAGGATAGCCCCTGCTGAGAGCCTCGCGTACGACGGACTTGGCAGACTCGCGGTCCTCGTTTGCGAGGTAGGCGCGTACCATCGTCTCATAGGTGCTAGGCTCGCGGTTGCTCAGGGGCACGCGCTGAAAGGCCTGGAGCGCCTTTTGGATGTTCTTCTCGAGCGTCCATCCGTGGATTAGGGCATTGGCGATGTATGGCGTGAATTCGACACCACGTCTTTGCATGTCTGCAACTAAAGACTCCGAGTCTGCAACCGCGTGATTGGCGTTCATAGATTCGAAAAGGGCCTGATAGATATTTGGCTGCAACCTCACTTGACCCTGCGATACCACGACATTGAACAATGCGCGGGCGTCGGCCATGTCGTGAAGCACGCAACCCTTGGCGTGGATGAGAGATGCGTAGTGCACAGCCTCAGGCTGAATACCGGCAGAACGCATCTCCTCAAGTACTGCCTCAGCAGCAGACATGTTGATGGGCTCAAGCGTGGCGTACGTGTCGATGAGAAGCTTGAAGGTGTGCACGGTCGGCTCTATTCCCTTGCTGCGCATACGCTCGTAGTATGCCAGCACCTTGCTGCGGTCGCGCTTGGTGGCGAGGAAGAATTGCATCAGACTATGGTAAGGTGCAGGCCTTGGCTTGTAGTTGGTACAAGTCTCCATCTCCTCGAAAATTTCCTCGGCAAACTTCTCGTCGGACACACGGCAGAGTGCATTCACAATCGTGCCGTAGGTGACAGACGTGGGTCGAATGCCAAGGTTGCGCATCTCAGCAAAGTAGAACAAGCAGTCATCGATACGTCTTGCCTTTCCAAGCTTGCCGATGAGGGCATTGTATAGAAATGAGCTTGGCTCAACGCCTTCGGCCTTGGCGCGAAGGAAGATCTTCACAGCCTCGGACGCTTCATCGAAGGTCTTGGTGCTTTCCTTGAGCGTCGTGATGTACAGTCCAAACGTGTTTGCCGACGGCGCCGTGCCCATATCGATGAGGTCCTGGTGGAATTTTGCAGCCAAGTCGCGGCGACCAACAAGCAGACATCCGGCGACCATGTGGTCCAATATTTGCTGCCAGCCAAATCGTACGACGCGGTAGCGTCCGTCGAATGGCACATCCTGCTTGGCGAGCTCCAAGACATGGTGGGCCAGGTCAAGATCATTCTCCCTTGCAGCGGCTTCGATCAGCTTGCCGTATGTGAACATCCGAGGCACTCGTCCAACACGACGCATATTTCTGAACTTTGCGAATGCATCTTTCGTACGCCGGCCTTGTGGGCGCTCAAGCAAGTCATTTATGACGTTTGAACCCTTCACGTCGATGCGAGGGGCATAGGGGTCAAATCCGTCATCCAAGCCTGATGCGGTAACATGCGGCTGCTGGTACGGTATTATCGGCGTGAAAGCAGGCGTCAATACCGCGGGAGCGGGGGGGTAGCGATAATTGTTCCAGAGAAGACTCAAATCATTGCGGTCAAGATTTACCAACGCTCTTTCGATCGACGTCTCAGTTTCCGCAGACGGCATGATCGACCGTGAGGTGATGTTATTTAGCAAGCAGCCGAAGCGGGCTGGACCAGCTATGTCTGTATGCGACTCGTTGAGAATCAGTCCAGCTTGGATTCGCATCAATAGCTCGAGATCCGCTGAGCTGATGCTCGCGATCTCTTCCGGACCAAGACGAGCCATGAGATGTTCAGCTATTGGGGCAATAAGACCACCGTTCTCGGTCATCATTCTGAGAAGCTCAGCAGACGCTTCTGGCAAATTTATCTGGGAGTCGAGCATGAAATTCCCAATAAGCTCCAGTGCCTCATCAACTTGGCCAACGGCCTCCGCCATGTTGCTCTCCGGAGTCTGATCGCGAAGGCGAGCAAACATGCGGCGAGTCTGCCTAAGACCACGCGTCGCTTGACCAATGCCAATCAATGCCACCGCACGCATAGTCGTAGGCTCGACAAAGCTGAGCTTCGCTGGCGCATTTTCCATGATTCGGAAGAAGGGTTCTGCAGCCTCGAGGTTGGCGTTTCGGATATGCATGGCGAGCATTGCCATGGCGGGCTGTGTGAGGTCCATCGTCGTTGCAGCTAGGGAATTGAATGCTTTCACAGCGATATCAAGCAGATTCCTGTCAGCAGCCGTGATAGAAATGACAGCCATCGCGGAAATATATGCAGGGCCGGTCAAGGAGCGGGTCAGCTCCATGGCATTCCCGAGGGTGTCGTCTTTGAGTGCCAATGGCAACAAGGCTGTCAAGGCAACGACTTTGCGAAGTTCAGCCAAATCCTCGTCGTTGGCAACGTCGGCTTGGATATTGGACAGGAACTTGAGACCGCCTTTGAGCCTGTGAGCAGAGCCGTAGGCCTTCACGAGAGCTCCGTAGACCTCGTTATCGATGCGGACAATACGATTCTCGCCTGCGTTGTTGGCCACGGCAAGCTCCTTGTAACGGTCATAAACCTCAACTGCGCTTCTGAGGTCACCCTCTGTGCCAAATGCTGCGATCATTGCCGGAAAAATTGATGGTTGTGCGTCCGCTTTACTGTTTTCCATGTGCTGGTAGACCTTGGCCATGTCAGCCAGGCGTCCCTGCTCAGCGCAGGCAATGACCAAAGCAGCACAAGCCTCTGGCGAGAGGCTGTCTATACCAACCTGAGAAGCACGGTCGAAGAGTCTCATAGCGATGACGAGCGAGGAATCTTCCACGATCATGCCCAGCTCCGATTCACTGGAACTGAACATGAATCTTCCAGGCTTCTCAAGGCCTCCATATCTCGCGAGGCGTTGCTCGAGATCCTTCTTCAAGGCCATGCATTCCGAAGCGCGCTTTGCCAGCAGCTCGATCAGGATGTCGAATGTCTGAGAATCGGGCGTGACCTTCCGACGCAGCATATCCGAATAGACCTCCAAGGCTTTGGGCGCCTTCAGATGCTTGCCATGCGTGATCTTGATGGCTGACGTGAGCAGTGCGCGGTACGCTGCTGCAGAAGGCTTCTGCACGCCAGCGCGCAGCATCGCCCCAAAGGCTGCCGGAACGCGTTCGTACTCTCCATTCTCAGCCAAGTGGGAAATCTCCTGGGTGTAGACATCGGCTTCAGATGTGCTGGAGAAGCTATCCGCAGGCGTGACGCAGGTCGGGGTGGTAGACGACCGCTCGTCGGACGCGGTGCTGACCTCTTCGCTGCTAGCTTTGACCGACAAGATGTCGTCGGATTCCTCTTTGCTCTTCTGAATCTCCTCAGCGATAGCGTCATTGACCTGTTGAAGTGCAGCTGCCTCCGCCGCGACATCACCGCCAAATGTCTTGCCAAAGTTGTCCAATGCACTGGTGGTGTACGACCTCTTCAAACTTGGCGCAACGAGCCCGACATCCTCTCCCTGCAAAACGGCTGACGACTCTACCACGTCCTTGACAGCTTGGTGCGACTTGACCGGGACAGTCGTCGGTGGTTGCCATTCGATTCTCTTCGCGAATGGAAATTGCTGCCATGTGGCGCCCTGCCTCTGCTGCTTCTCCCAAGCATCGAGATACTTTTCTAGCCCAGGAGCATCCTTGTGGTGATGGCTGGTCTCAGGTCTGGCCGAACCTGAAGCAGACGGCACGGCAGAGGTGCTCGCCTGCCTGGTATTCTCTGCAAGACCGAGGGCATTTTGAAGCTTGTGGCGCTCCGCAGCTCTGATGCGACCAGCAAGAGTGTCCCGGAGTGACTCGGTGGTTGTGTTTTGCGCAGCAAAACTCGATTGTGAGGCGGCGACGACGGTTTGGGCGTAGCCGTGGGTGAAGGATTTGAGCGCTGAACCAGCGAGACGTGAGAGGTGGACGGAAGGCTTCACGTAAGGCATTCAGAAGGCCGAGCACCCTTTAGGCGGGGAGAGAAGGACTGTTTTGGTGGTGATATGAGTCAGTCTACGACGTCTTGGTGCCGTAAGACAGGTGTCGCGATGCGCCGGGTGGGATGTGGATAGCAGACGTACGGGCTGAGAGGTATAGACCGGGAGTGCAGGTTCATCTGATAGCACCCAAGCCACCAGATAAACGCGCTGGTCGAGTGTGAGGAGGCACCAAGTGCTTCTCGAGTCCTGCTTCGCTGTGGCAAGCAATATCGCTGTATCCCGTCCAAGATCTGATAATAAAGGAATCGCGTAACCTGAACGAGGGTGGTGTTGCGATGCTCACATATGTGGCCTGATAGATTGGAAAGAAGCACAATAACAAGCTGAGGCAACAAGACAAGCTGAGGCAACAAGAACAAGTCGATGATGTGCACGCGAGAACTAAACGCGCGAGGATGCCGATTTCTTCTCGAAGGCACGGGGACCGGCATCGCGTCCAGCGTTTGTTCCGATTCGTAGGGCTGAAATAAGCTTTGGACGAGGACCAGCCCAGCGGATATCGGTGGAGCAACCTAGAAACTTGATGGGGCACACGACCTGCTACAGCTTGTGTCTGGGCGTCGACTCGAGCGTTGTAGAGTTGTGTATAAGATATACAGACCAAGATCGCTAACCCCCCTCGGACAATCTTACCTTACCGTTCCCCTCCACCAGAGACGCAGCTCAATTCGGCGCGAGACATTCTTTCCTGAAAATTCCGGCCCTCCGCATCATCAAGCAGGAAGCGTCATCAGCATTCTGTCTCCGCTGCCGAGTTGCTGTCAGCAGACCGTAATTACGAAGCGATCTGCCCGTCGAGGTCCTCAATGGGCAAAGGCAAAGAAGCAGTAGCTGTATCTGCGCCCGGCAAAGTCCTTCTTGCAGGTGGCTATCTTGTGCTCGACAGAGCTTACACCGGCTTGGTCTTTGGTCTTGATGCCCGAATTCACGTAGTGGTCCAAGACATACCGACAAGGCACGGCGTCATCCTGAATCAGATCGTGGTCAGATCGCCGCAGTTCAAAGATGCTGTATGGGAGTACGGATACCGACTGTCTGACCGGGAAGGCGGTATGACTGTCACGCAGTTGAGGGCGTAAGTTCAGACTGACCCTCCGTATCGCTACCTTCCCTCGCCAACATTCTGTTGCTCACTTTGACCTCTCGATCCGTGTGCTGAAGTTGCGCCCATACTTACTCGATCATGCTTATGCAGAGACGCAGACCTCAACCTAGATCGGAACCCGTTCATAGAAACGGCTCTGACCTACGCGCTTACCTACATAGCATCGGTCTCATCTCCCATGATCAGCCCAGCGTCTGTCACAATTCTAGCAGACAACGACTACTACTCAACCCCGTCCGAGGTCAAGACTGGCGATGCACGACGCTTCCATAATCTCGGCGTTCCCATCACAAAAGCCCACAAAACCGGGCTTGGGTCGTCGGCAGCATTGGTTACATCTTTTACGGCTGCTCTTCTCAGCTATTACTTGCCAAAGGACCATTTCGATCTCGAATCCGAGTCTGGAAAGCGCCAGCTGCATAATCTAGCTCAAGCCGCCCATTGTGCAGCGCAAGGCAAGGTCGGCTCTGGCTTCGATGTTGCTTCTGCAGTCTACGGCAGCTGCGTCTACCGCCGCTTTTCGCCTTCCATCTTGTCCAGTCATGTTGAGCCCGGCAAGCCCAAATTTGCCAGCCAGCTGCGAGACCTTGTTGAAGAGACTGGTGATACTTGCCGTTGGGACACGGAAGTTCACAAAGATGCTGTCAAGGTTCCCTTAGGTCTGAGACTCGTCATGTGCGACGTCAACGTGGGCTCACAGACTCCTGGGATGGTCAAAAAGGTGCTCGCCTGGCGGAAAGAGAAACCACATGAAGCCGATCCGATCTGGAACGATCTCGACCAGGCTAATGAGCGATTTGCAGCGGAGCTGCGAGCGGTAGCGGAAAATGGCAACCATGCTACCTATGATCGACTGAAAGAGCGAATTGCAGACATTCGCCAAGGCATCAGACACATGTCCGAGGCAAGTGGTGTGCCAATTGAGCCGTCATCCCAGACGAAACTCATTGATGCGTGCGAGAGTTTACCAGGGGTGATTGGTGGTGTGGTCCCAGGGGCTGGTGGATATGACGCCATCTCTCTTTTGATTGAAGACAGAGAGGAGGTTATTGACGGCCTTCAAAGGCTTCTCACAGGCTGGCAGTTCAAGGGAGAGAATGAAATCGAGGGGCAAGGCAGAGTAAGCATGCTCGGCGTACGCGAGGAAATGGCAGGAGTTGGTAAGGAGAGTCCAACACGTTACAAAGACTGCTACGGCTAGGACTCTGGCGATGAGGTGAGCATTGTCGTAGTTGTGATGAGTATGTACAAGAGCCACGATGATGACAGCCTAGATTGAGATGATTACAGTGTGGACTGAAACGCATCAAGTCGGCAATCAGGAGCGATTTTCTAGACGCATGATCTCCCATCTTTGAGGCAATCGACAGGAGACGTACGCGAGACAACTTTTGGGTGTCCCTGCATGATGCGGTGTAACTCTGAAGATGGAACTACTCCGCACGCCTGTCGACGTTAATCCGACCTGCTGAAGCGCGGTTTCTCCAGCAGAAACTGGGCCAACTAGGCATGTTTCGGACGATTTGTGGTAGTGCAGTAGGCACGTAGGCTTCGGCTTCCGTATGTTTCATTACTTTGGTCAGAGCCGCATGTCTCAAACGGTAAGCAGAGTTTTCTTCTTCAGGTTCTAACATCAGAAGTACCACAACATCTGCCTCTGCTAGTCGCCAGTACAGTCTTTTAAAACAATACACGCCTACGCTGCGAACACGCAATCCTTGTTGCCGCATCTTCATCCAGTCCACGGTAACGCCATAACGTCTTGTATCACGGATAATGTGCCTGAACGCTGCCTCCGAGCGAAAGGACATGAAGCCTACAATACTGTTCCTCAGCCTTCTGGCCGCCGCTACCGTGCACGCCGATTACCCCGTCAATTGCTTGAAGGACAACCTTGCAGGTGCCAGCCTATGCCGCAACACGAGAACTGGAGTGTTTGACCTCTGCGGCGACAAATATAAATGCACGCAGAACGGAAACCCGTGTGAGCAAGGGAAGGTGTGGGATTGGTCGAGCGGGAGGAAGCAGAGGAGGGCGATTTGCAGTTGACCTTCTAGGCGCCAAAGAGAGATACGCGATCTCGTAAGCAGATCTACGGGGCATCGCAAAATGCTTTAGTGAGGAAGGTGGCTGCAGCATTCGTGTAAGTGAGAGTGGTTCGTGACATAGCATAACTCAGAAATTTCACTATAGCAGCAGCAAGTCTATGGCTGCGATATGCTTCGCAAGATTGACAGATACAAAGCTCTCGTCTTGATCTGTCGGTCAGAGATGTAAGGCGTTGTCTGAGACATGTGATTTGCACTGATTGAACATGAAATCTCAACGGGCTCTTCGACAATGCATAGTCGGGCGCTTTCAGCCTGTCGATCTGCTGTCTCTGCGTCACAGCGCATGGTCTGGACTGATGTCTTGACGCATTTAGACGAGAGATTAGGGAGCATAGGTGAGTCTGTCTTGGAGTCCATCGCCCCAGACAAGCACTGCGAAACTTGGCCTGATGCCATGACATAAGAAGACAGGATTTCAGCTTCCACTCTCATGACCAGAAACAGCTCGAAACCACTGCAGGCTACTTACTTACCATTCCACCAACGGAGTCAGCACGCCTGAACGATCAACATCACAATCAATCATCTACATACTCATCCCGACACTTAGCCTACATCACAAGCGGAAGAGAAGTTATGCAAACCATCGCAATCATTGGTGCAGGTCCAGCAGGACTCGTTGCGGCGGAATATCTACTTGCAGAAGGACTCGAGGTCGTTATTCTGGAGAGAAAAGCTGGTGCCGGCGGCGTTTGGAATACTGCCCCCGGCAATGGCGACTGGCCTAATCCGGTTTACGATGGTCTTCTCACCAATGTGCCTCGCACGCTGATGACCTTCACTAACCATAGCTGGCCACCAAACACCCCTCTATTTCCGAGGAGTGATGATGTCAGGGCATATCTACAATCCTATGCCACATCACTACAGTCCTCAGAATCGGGATCAAGTCGATTGACCATGCGTTACAACACCGAGGTCATCGACCTCCGCCGATCGACGCAAAATCAAACGGCCCGTTGGAAGATACAGATCCGCCAGCTCCTGCTCGGTCAAGACCCACGATCTCAGACTGATCAGTTCGACGGCGTATAGTGGCAATTGGCAATTACCACAAGCCCAGTATTCCGAAATACCCAAATCTCCAAGCCTGGGACGAGACTTACCCTGGTGTACTGAGTCACTCCGTGTCATACCGTAGGCCACAAGATTTCGCCAGGCAAAATGTGCTTGTTGTTGGCAACTCAGCCTCAGGCTGGGACATCTCGCAACAACTGGCTGGAGTGGCCAAGACCGTCATTGTCTCATCAGGGCGATTCGACCCCAATACCGCGACGCAGCGCCTGAGTGCCCCTTCTCACATTGGCGCACCGGCGATCGAAAGTTTCAACCCGGAAGACCGCTCAATCAGTTTCGTTGACGGCCAGAAAGTGTTCGGCATCGATAAGATCATCCTCTGTACGGGCTACGAATACGACTTCTCTTTCATCAAGAAAGGCAATGACTTGCTGTTCCCTACCGGCATACGCGTCAGGAACGTGTACGAGCATATATTCTACAAGATAGAGCCTTCACTCGCTTTCATTGGCCTGCCCAAGAGAACTGCCGCATTCACAGTTGCAGAAGCACAAAGTGCCGTGGTCGGGCGGGCGTTTGGACGAAGGATTGGTATCTTATCCAGAACGATGCGTCGCCGTCTCGAGCAACAAGCCGTGCTACAGAACTGAGATCCTGAAAGCATCAAGGACAAAGATGTCGAGTATTGCCATTCATTTCAGCTGCGCCACGACAAGAAGTATGTGAACCGCTTGCTGGATCTCAGTCTGACATCTGTGCCAACGCGCTTCGGAGATGATGGCCAGCCTCCGCCATTTTGGTGTACATGCTTGGACCACGCCCGCGACGAGAGCAGGCAGATACGAGAGAGGTTCATGGGCATGGGCCAGCTCAGAGATCGGTACATGACTCATCAATCACTAGGTGGATCGCTCCGAGCGCCGTGTGAAGCCGGGACCGAGAAGATGCTTGAGACTGAAGGTAAGGGCCGCTTTTGTAGGAGTTGCTTTATCTAAGTAGTAAGAGCAAGAGAGGAGACGCGGGCAGTCGGCGATTGTGTATAATAGAGAAATATTAAATTGTATCTTAGCGTAAGTAAAGTAGTACGGCTTTTTGAGTTATATAATTGCGACTATAATCGTAGTAGTACGACTAGAATATTATAGTAGCTATATTCTATATTTATTTAGTAGTAAAATAATAACTATAATACTATAATAATATATAATCTATAGTAAATATAAAAGATATATAGTAGTATAAGAAGCTTTTTTTAGTAAGTAAAAAGTAAGGTCTATAGAATGAATTATACTAGACTCTATAGGCGATATTTTTATATGCTATAAAAAGATATATAATTATTAAAAGATATCTAAATAGAGATAGAAAATTTTAATAGAGCTTCTTATAAAGATAGAAGACTTTAAATATAAAATAGAAGTAGATTTTATATTAGTAGTATACTATAGGCATAATAAAGAGGAGCTCTATACTAAGACTTATAGTAGAATACTTTAGATTGTACTATAATATTAAAAAGTAATAGGTAGTCGCATACTAGGAATATTAAGTTAGAGTAGAGAGAGTTATACTAGTTTATAACTTAGGAGTACTCTAACTAAGCTCTATAAGCTTAGCCTTAGTAGGAGTATTTCTAGGAGAGAGAGAAGAGAAGATTCCTTCTTCTCTTCTCTAACCTAACATATTTATTTATCTTCTAATATATACCTAATAATATATTCCTCCTATAGCTACTTCTATTATATAAATCTATTACCTAGTATTAAGTGTAGGATCTTAAAATAACAGGTTATAAGCCTAGGTTTTACCTATAGCTAGGAGTCGAAATTATTAGAAGAGTGTACTTAATCTACTTATTAATTAAAGGTAGACTAGAGGCCGCTACCGCTCTATATAAGAAGACTAGAGCTAATCGAAGGACTAATTAGAGTGGCTCCTTAGATATAGATAAGTTATAAAAGCGCCTAGTAACTAATTAGATATAGTTAAAAGGATACTTAATCTACTTATTAATTAAAGGTAGACTAGAGGCTACTACCGCCCTATATAGGAAGACTAGAGCCGATCGAAAGACTAATTAGAGTAGCTCCTTAGGTATAGATAAGTTATAAAAGCGCCTAGTAACTAACTAGATATAGTTAAAAGTTAGTAGTAACCTTTTAAAACTATACTAGATTTTAATATAAAACTACTAATTTGTTGTTTTAAGATCCTACACTTAATACTAGGTAATAGATTTACGTAATAGAAGTAGCTATAGGAGGAATATTATTAGGTATATATTAGAAGGTAAATAAACATATTAGGTTAGAGAAGAGAAGAAGGAATCTTCTCTTCTCTCTCCTCTAGAAATACTCCTACTAAGGCTAAGCTTATAGAGCTTAGTTAGAGTACTCCTAAGTTATAAAACAGTATAACTCTCCTTACTCTAACTTAATATTCCTAGTATACGACTACCTATTACTTTTTAATACTCCTACTTAGGTATATACTACTACCTATAGTCCCTACTAACCCTAGGCTACTCCTACTAGCTTCTAACCTCTAGTCTAGAGCCTTATAAGCTTCGTCCTTATTAGAGAGAGTAATAAATTAGAGTGTGTTTGCTTTCTTATATAAGAGTAATCTATATAGAAAGGGAGGGAGTCGTAAATTAGAGAATGTTTATTTTTTACGTATGTTAGTTTACTAGTTTATATAGATGCTCTACTTTTATAGGCAGCTCTAGCTTTATATAAAGGGTAGTCTATATATAAAGGAGAGTCGTAAATTAGAGAATGTTTATTATTTATATATATTAGTTAGCTAGTTTATATAAATAATCTACTTTTATAGGCATCTCTAGCTTCGTATAAAGTCTTCCTCTTACTCCTTCTCTACTAATATAACCTCTCTAACATCTCAATATAGTATTGTAGTAGAGTGTCCTACTAATCCTATTAGATAATACTTTACTTAGCGATAAGCTTACTTAGCTTATAGCCTTTAGGTATATCCTTCTAGCATATTATCCCTCTAATTATAGCTAACTATTCTCTTAGCTTTAATACTATAAGGCACCTAACTCTTAGTTATATATAGCTCTAGGTATATATCCGATTCCTTCGCGAGGCGTATAACTCTAGTCGCTTTAACTAAGTCCTACCCTCTTTAAAGGGTAACGCGACCTAATTCTATATTACTTATTAGAGTATAACCTTCCTTTATAACCTAGGTCTATAGGAGTATAACCTAAATACCCCGACTAGTACTATACTAATTACTACTAGCTTTGCGACAGCTAGTATTACCTAGAGCATAAATTATCTTTAGTATATTATAAAGTCGGAGGGGTACTACGTAGGTCTATATAGCTAGTACTACTCTAACTCTAGGAATCCTTACCTCGAGGGTTTATATACTAACTATTTTAGGAAGAATTAAAAGAAGTACTACTTGTTTTACTCTAGTCTAATAGATAAAGATCCTAACCTAGTAGGTTAGAGTATTATAAGTTAGAGTGCCTTTAGCTAGGATAGGTCGACCTAAGATAAGATAGGCGGCTATAACCTTTAGCCTTACCTCTCTACTCCTTAGTATAATAGCCTATCCTTCTAGACGCTAGCTTATTAGAGTTTAGGCTAGACTCTAGATCTAGGTCTATAGTATTAGAGAGGTAGGAGTTATAGTTAGAGGGCTATAGATTATTATCTAATCGCGCTAGACTATTATTAGGAGAATAAGTATCGTAGGCTACTTACTTACTTTATAGACTATAGCTATAAGGCTTTTCTAGAACCTCGCTTAAATTAAGAAGCTAGTAACCTTTTCTCTTCGTAGTTTAGAGATAAGACTCTCTAGCTATATAAGCTAAATCTAGTCTAGACTAATCTATCGCTATTTACCTAGAGTAACCTTATTTATTATAGGATTCTAGTCTACCTCTAGTAGGCCGAGATTACTTAATTAGAGTAAAGCATTGTTAGGAGGCTATTTACTACTTATAATTAGGTAACTAACTATAATTTCAATTAGATAAGTAAGAGGATCGAGGCCCTTTTCTATAGGTACCTTACTAACTAGGCCTTCCTTCTATAGGTTACTAGGCGCACCCTAATTGCTCTACTTATAAAGGAGGAATCTTTATTAAGCGAGGAGATTACTACTCTGCCGTAATAGCCTCTAGGCTCTATTCCTAATATAGCTTTCTAAGGTATAAACCTTAGTTAGAGGCGTTAGAGCTCTAAAGGTCCTATTACTTAGTTACTTAGAAAGAGCTCGGAGTAGAAGAGGTAGGAATAAGTATTATTATCTTAAGGCCCCTCCTCTTCTCTAACTCGTTGCTAACCTTCTAGGTTAGACACCTATATAGCTAGTACTAGTCCTATCTTTCGTAGGAGTCTAAGGAGTTAGCTAGTTAGGAGTGTCTATAGTAGTATTTATTCCTTTTCTCCTACTATAGACAATCTCGACTTTTCGTTCTCTACTAAGCGCTCGCCCTCTAAATATCGACTATCCTCTAAGGTCGAGCTTAGTCCCTCTAGAACTAGGTAGTATATAGGTCTATTTCTTACTCGTTTAGGCCCTCTTAGCCCTATATAGAAGACTCTAATCTAGCCTTAGGGCTATTAGAGTCTACTATATAGTATTACTAAAGTAAATAGAGTAAGGGCTTAGTAAGAGTTCTATAACTAAGAGATTACTAAGACGCCTAATATAGGTCTATTCTAGCCTAGTAGGAGGCTCTCTAACTCTCGCCGCTCTAACTCTTATTATAGTAGTTAGAGTTCTTATTATAGGTCTCGTAGGTCTAGGAGTAGCCGCGAATAGTATAAGTACTTAGGTAGAAGTTTCTAGGCTTCTAATAATAAATAAGATTACCTAAGGTAGTAGGTTAGCCTAGTAGGTTATAATACTTCTCTCTAGTAGTAGCTATAATTATAGTTAGAAATAAAGAGCTACTTCTTTAACTAAAGCTACTCTACTACCTTCTTAAATTAGGGTCCTAGCTTTAGTTTAGTCAGACTATTAGCGATTATATTAGAAGTCTTAACGTTATTAAAAAGTAATAGGTAGTTATATACTAGGAATATTAAGTTAGAGTAGGGAGAGTTATACTACTTTATAACTTAGGAGTACTCTAACTAAGCCCTATAAGCTTGGCCTTAGTAGGAGTATTTCTAGGAGAAAGAGAAGAGAAGATTCCTTCTTCTTTTCTCTAACCTAATACGTTTATAACCTTCCGATATATACCTAATACTATATTCCTCCTATAGCTACTTCTATTACGTAAATCTATTACCTAGTATTAAGTATAGGATCTTAAAACAATAGTTTATAAGCCTAGGTTTTGCCTATAGCTAGGAGTCGAAATTGTTAGAAGAGTATACTTAATCTACTTATTAATTAAAGGCAGACTAGAGGCCGCTACCGCCCTATATAGGAAGACTAGAGCTAATTAACGGACTAATTAGAGTAGCTCCTTAGGTATAGATAATTTGTAAAAGCGCCTAGCAACCGACTAGATATAGTTAAAAGTGTACTTAATCTACTTATTAATTAAAGGTAGACTAGAAGCTACTACCGTACTATATAGAAAGACTAGAGCTAATCGAAGGACTAATTAGAGTAGCTTCTTAGGCACAGATAAGTCGTAAAAGCGCCTAGTAATTAACTAGACATAGTTAAAAGTTAGTAGTAACCTTTTGAAACTATACTAGATTTCGATATAAAACTGCTAATTTGTTTATCCTTTCTATTCGTTTGTAATACCTTTTACTATAGATTCTACCGAGGATAGGAAGAAGGTCCCTACTTTTACTTAAGAGAACTACGAGCTCTAGTTTAAGTAGGTAATACGACTACTTATATTAAAGAGGGTCGTATAGCTACTAGACCGAAAGGCCCCTCTCCTAGGAAGCCTAAGAACTACGATTCTAAATAGCGAAGTTCTAGTTATTAGAGAGGCTAACTTCCTAATCCTTATAGTATAGCTACCTCTTACCCTAGCTAGCGCCTAACTACTATAGAGAGTATCTAACCCGTTAAGCTCTAAGCTAAGAGACCTATATATTAGTTAGAGCTCTTCTAGTAGGAGTAGTTAGAGTACTAGTTAGAGTAATTATTAGAACGATTAGAGTTCTTTAGGGCCGTAGGATAGTAATTAGCTAGACCTAGGACTTATTAGAATAGTACTACGAGCTACTATACCTAAAGGAGAGTACTTATAGTATAAGGTCGGGAATTATATATACGAGCTCGCGAATACTAACAAGTATTATTAGGATAACTCTACCGCCCTATTCGAGATTACCCGAAACCTACGAGATAGATAAGGATATAACAATTAATAATACCTATACGACTCTATCGAACTTCTTACGCAAAATTGTTAGTATCGAGCCTAATATAAGAATCTTATACTCGTACGATAGGGTAGTCTAATAACTACTTAACGCCCTACTAGAGCGGTATTATAACCTTAGACGTATAATCGATCTAATAGGTATAAAGGATAGTACGAAGATTATATATATCCTATTTAAAGAGGAAGCTCGGATATAGGGCTCTAACTATATAATAAGTATAGACGCTAGGAAGGCTAGATTATACTTTCTCTATAGATTAACTAACTACCTTCTTATAAAATGCCTAAGGATAGTAGAGTGCTAGAAGATACTAAAAGAAAAGAAGTATAAACGTTAGACTAGCCTATAGCGTCGAAAGACTATAAATATAACTAATCTAAAGATTCTAACGTAGAAGATTAAAGCACTCGAGGATAGAGCGAAGGGTAGGTCTAGTTAGAGTAAGCTACGACTAGGCAAGAGGGACAAGAAGCATTCTAATAAGAGTAAGAGTAAGCGTAGGTAGAAGAAGAGTAAAGCATATATAGTAGAAGCTAATATATTATTATTATTATCTAGTAACTCTAACTCTAAGTACTTAAGTTCCTCTAAGAGCTTAGACTCCTTTAACGAAGAGAACGAGGGTAATAATAAATAGGTAGAAGCTACTATAGACTATAAGAGTAGGCTCTTATAAGGTACGATCCTCCTAGACTCTAGCGTATTAGCCTATATATCTAACGATAAAAATCTCTTTAGGAACCTAAACCTAACTAGCTAGAGAAGAATTAAGGTTAGGGGTAGTTTCTTAGAGAGTAGACATAGGGGTATAATAGAGGTCTTTAATACGTTTAGAAGGAGTCTTATATTACTAGCGCTCTATATTCTAAAACTAGGTGTTACTCTAATCTTAGGTTAAAAGCTTGTTCGAGAATTCGATTTAGTTAGGATAATACTCCTTAGTACGTTTTATATAGTAAATTCGAATATCGACCTAGTTCTCGAATATTATTCTTCCTATAGGGTCTATTAACTCTAGAAAGTCTATAGTACCCTAGCTCCTTAGATAGATAGCGCGGAAAATAGAGTAGAGTCTCTACTTACTCTAATAGCTAACGTAGATAACTCTAACTAAACTGCGCCTAATTCTAACTAGACTATATATAAGATCTATAATCTTTAGCATCGTCGTTTCTTATACTATAGTATAGTAAAGCTTAGATCTCTCTATAAGATTACTACGCTAAAGAGCCTAGTACCTATTATCGATAGTTTTAACTATAAAATATGCAGACTCGCGAATATAAAAAGGAAGTAGGGAAAGGTAACTAACTAGAAGCGCTAGATCCTCGAACTTATCTTACTTAATATCTATAGCCTATTACTACTATTAAGAGAAGGAGATAGATACTTCTTTATAATTATTAATAATTACTTATAGAAAGTATAGGCGTACTATCTAAAGAGAAAGTTAGATATAGCCGAAGTACTCTAATACTAGTAGAAAAGAGTTAAGCTTTAGACTAATAGCTATAAGCCTAAGGTAGCGAGGAGTAATAATATAGGTAAGCTCTTATCTATTCTAAAGGAATAGGAATTAGAATATAGTATAGAACTTAACCTAACTAAGGCGTATAACTCTTAGAGAAATAGTATTACTAAGAAACATATTAGAGATACTAAGTAGGTAGTTAGAGTAATAATCGAGGATGTAGGACTCCTAATCGAATTATAGCTAGAGGCTCTAATAGCGAGCTAATACGTATATAACCTATGTTCTATTAAGATTAATAACCTCCTAGTAACGCTAGAAGAAGCTTAGTTAGAGAAACGACTCTCTATCGACTATATACGCGTTTAGAAGTGCTAGATTATCTTATATATCGACCTAAGATCGATGCCTAAAGACTCGAGGAGGGATAAGCTAATAAATTAGGAACGTAAGGGTATGTTTATTAGGTATATTAAGGGTACTACTAAGATATAGAAGATCTAGGCACCTGATTTAAAATAGGTTATCGCTATAAGATCTATTAAATTCTTCGAAGAAAGTAAGAGAGGTAATATTAAACTTAGCTTTACTCCAAAGAATTAGAGTAGTTCTATACTAACGCGAAGGCTAGTTAGGCGTCTACTAAAGCCTAACCTAAACCTAGTACCGAAACCTAATAAGAACCTACTCTAAGATATAATACGTAGAGTAGTAATATATATCGAATTACTATAGCCGAAACCTAACGCTAGTATTACGCGGAGAGTAGTAACATATATCGAACTACTATAGCTACCGAAACCTAATACTAGTATCGAGAGGCATAACCTAAACTCTAATACTAAGTTAGAGTAGTAGGAGAAGGAGCGAGGCTAGTTAGAGTAAGAGATATTAGACGCTACGCTAGTTATACTAATTATACTATCTATACTAGGAGCGCTAAGCGCACTTCCTATACTAGTACTAGGTAAGAGAATAAGGATAGTACTAGATAGATTAGGCGAGATTAAAGTAGAAAGAGACCTACTAAGATAGTTAAATAAGGTAACTAGTAAGAGGAGTTAGGATTAGAGTAACGAGGGGAGGTAGGATAAGCTAAAGAGGGCTATAGAGATAATTAGAAGCTTTATTACAATCTATAATATAATATTAAGTATAAACGTAGAGAAAGAGCTCTATTAGTATAAAGGTAATTAGTTCGGATTTATAGTAGATATAGAAGAGCTCGGCCTAGTAGTAGTAGGAGCTAGAATACGACTATTAGAGAAAATACCTATCCTAAAGACGTACGAGCAGGTAGTCTCTAATAAGAAGTAGAGACACCTATAGCTAGAGGCTATATAGGCAGAAACTACCGCGCTAGAGGGCAACCTAACCTATAGGGCTATAGCCGCACTAGTAGGAGCTAATCTGATTATATCTAAATAGATCTTCGATATAAAATATAATACTAATAAATTAGTTAATAAGTTTAAGGCCCGACTAGTCGCTAGAGGATTTAGCTAGGTGCTTAGAGTTAACTTTAAAGATATATTCGCTCTAATAGTTAGATATAATTGTTAACAACTAACTAGCGGGCTATACGTACTAAAGTATAAAGTAACCTAAATAGGTAAGCGTTAGTAGCTTCTAAAGATAAGTTCTTAAAGAGGAAGAAGTACTAATATAAAGTAATAAACAACAATAGTTTAATAATAGTCGATTCTAATCAGTCGATTAATAATATAAGTTAAACGCCTCGAGCTATAAGGGTATCTCGATGTTCCTAAATATATAGGAGATTCTCCTTCGCTCTATATACTCTGTCTACTTTCCCTTGCTCTATCGCTCTATTCCTTTAGAGTACTAGAGCAAGATTCTTAGTATAGAGCGAGGGAGCATCTTATAGCAGCTATACCTACTCTAGCTATAAGGATCTTATTAGCTTACTAAGGATAGCTTAGCTAGATCCGTAATACTATCTCCTTTTTAGCCTAGCTCGTCCTAAGCTACTAAAAGCCTATATCTTCCGTTTTAGTTCGTTATAGCTCTTTGTGTCCTTTTTTTTTAAATATACCCTAGATCTTAAAACTTTCCTTTACTAAAGATCGAGATATTCTAGGCGACTTTATTAACGTAGTTAGAACTATTATACCTTATAAGTGCTCGAACTATATTAAATCAGGATATATTTATTAGGTCTACGTTTGTTTAGGAAGATATAGGAAGTATAATAAGAAGAATGCTTCTTATAACCTTAGAGTAATAGCTTCGGAGTTTCGAAGGTTAAGTGCTAAGAGAGAGAGATTATTACAGAAAATTAAGGAGGCTCGTACAGTATTATTAGTCGCACTTTAACGCGAGCTAGAAGCGCGGTAAGAAGCGGAGCGTAGAGAAGCAGAACTCTATTATAAGCTAGAGTATAATATACGTAAAGTAAAGCGTATATACGTAAACACTTCTACTACTTTTAAGAGGAAAGAGCGTCTTACTAAGTAGTTAGAGCTACTAGATAGGTAGTTAGATAAAAGCATCTCGATAGCGGAGATAAACATCTTAGAGTCGGAGTTAGAGAAGGTGCTCTCTAAACTTCCTAAGGCTAGTTCGTACTTTAGGAATAAACCTACCCTCTTTCCTTTAACTTAGGAGGCGATTACTACGCCTTCTAATTTTATTAGGTCTTCTAGGACTATCGACTTTGCTAGCGCTACTTCTAGAATTACCTTAGTAGTTTATAGTAATTTGCTAGGTTAATACGTAGCTTCTAGGTATTCTTAGTATTATTATATCCTTTCTATTTAACGAGATATTACTAACTCTTTTAGTCTAGGATTTTTTTAACTTCGAATTTATCTTCCTCCTACGTTTTAAGATAAAATGTTTCCTATAAGAGTGTGTCTAGGTCTGCTAGTTCTAGAAGCGATATATAGAATATAGGGTGTATTTTAGCGTCCTTTAGGAATATTAATTTGTAGTTAATAGGTCCTTTAACTTCTTTAATTAAGAATAGTCCAACCTTTTTATAATCTAGTTTCTTTATTAGTCTTCTTGTTTTTAGGTTTTTTGTGTTTAGGTATACCTTATCCCCCTTCTTTAGCTAAGGTGCTATTCTTATATTTATGCCTTATAGTCTTGTTTGTTCGTATAAAATCCGTTTTTATACGTCGTTATAGATTCTCTTAAGATTACTTACCTAGACTATCGTAGCCTAAGTAGCCTTATAGTAGTATTTAGGTCTAAAGACATTAGGATCCTTTCTAAAATTCAGAAAGAAAGGTGATCTGCTAGTTATTATAGAATCTATATTATTAATTACTAACTAGGCTATTAGTAGTAGTATAACCTAATTGTTTATTACTTTATTAACGTAGTATTATATGTACGTCTCGAGAGTCTGATTTACTCTTTCTATCTGTCTATCCGTCTACAGATAAAAAGCTATTAATAACTTCTACTTCGTTCTAAGAAGGGCTAGAAGTGTCTTCTAATATTATAATATAAAGAGCTTATCTCTATCTATTATATATACTTTTAACGTGCTATAGTATCTAACTAGCCTATCGAGTACTAGATGCGCTAGCTACTCTACTATTATTAATTCGTTATATATTATAAAGTATATATACTTCGTTGCTCTATCGACTATATTAAGTATCGAATTATAGGTATGTCCTATAACTAGGTCCTTTAACTTTAGTAGTTTGACTATAAAGTCTATTATAACTTTGTCCTATAGTTGCTCTAGTATTTTAGAGAATTAGATATCTCTATAAGGCGCGTGTCGTTCCGCCTTATTTTGTCTATAATATATATATTTCTTAATATACTCGTATACTTATTATCGTATCTACGGGAATTTGAAATACCTTTATATTAAGCATACTATCTTCGCAATTCCTAGATATCCTTATGTTAGTTCGTCGTAGTACCTTCGTATATAGTTCTTAATACCTGCTTCTAGCACTTAGAATTTCCCTCTACTTATAGAGAATTCCTTGTCCTAGTTATTTAAGACCCGAACGACCTTATTAAATTCTTAGGCTTTCGCGCTAAGGCTCCCGTCCTAATTAATTTTTAATACTTAGTGCTCGAACTTGTCTCTTATTTCTATATAGTCGCTTTATTATAATAAAGCGTCTACTCTTACGTTTTCCTTTCCTAGAGTATATTTAATTTTAAACTTATACTATCTAAGAAGTTCTACCTATCTAACTTATCTCCTTATAAGTTCCTTTGTAGTCGTAAAGTATAGTAGGTTCTTATAATTAGAGTATATTATAAGTCCTAGTACTCCTTCGTAATAGACTCTCTAGTATCGTAATACTAATATAATTATAAGTAGTTCTTTATTATAGATGTCGTAATTTTGTTTAGCTAGTGTTATTTTTCGAGAATAGTAGGTAATAGGTTTGCGTTTTCTATTATCTTCTTAGGTAAGGCATGCTCCTTTAGCGAGATCTAATATATCTGTCTTAACCTAAATCGGCTTATTCGTATCGAATATAGCTAGTATCGAGTATTTTGCCGTGTCGTCTTTTAGCTTTTAAAAGGCCTCCTAATATTTATCTTCCTATTTGAACGTAATGTCTTTTCTTATAAGATTTGTTAATATAGTTAAAGTCGTAGAATAGTCCTTAATAAACTTCCGATTATAGTTCGTAAGTCCTAGGAATACTTATACGTCCTTAACGCATCTTAGTATTAGCTATTCCTATACTGCTCTAATCTTATTAGGGTCGACGCTTAATCCTTCTATACTTATAATAAATCCTTGGAACTTAACTTCCTTCTTATAGAACTCGTATTTTTCTAGGTTAACTTGTAGGTTCCGTTCCTACAGTTTCCTAAATACTTTCTATATATACTTAATATGTTATTATAGCGATCCGTTAGTATATACTAGTATGTCGTCGAGGTATGCTACTATAAAGTCGTCTAAGTATTCTCTTAGAGTGTTGTTAATTATATCCTAGAAACTTGCTAGTACGTTAGTTAATCTAAAAGGCATAACTAAGAACTTATATAGTCTATAGCGTAATCTGAATACTATCTTCTATTCTTCGCCTTTAGCTATCTATATAAGGTAGTAACTATTTTGTAGGTCTAAAGCTATAAACTATCTAGCTCCTAAAAGTCTGTCCTATAGTTCTCCGATATTAGGTAAAGGGTACTAATTCTTAATAGTAATGTCGTTAAGTTTCTAGTAGTCCTATATATATCGTAGCTTTCTGTTCTTCTTTAGTATAAATATTATTAGTAAAGCTACTAAGGATTCCGATTTTCGAATTTATCCCTTTACTTCGTTTTCCTATATCTATTCCTGTTTAGCTTCTAGTTCTTTGCCTAACTTAGCGTATAGTAGTCTAAATAGTAGTACCTTTCTAGGCTAAAGTCAGATTCTATAGTCCTACGCCTAATATTTTAGTAAGGCTACTAATCCTATTTCTTCTTTAAAGAGTAGCGCAAACTCCTTATACTCTTCTAGGATTCTAGGTGCTACGATTTTACTATATACTATAACGTTACTATAATCTAGTAGACTCTCTCTAGTATCTATCTAGTTCGCGCTTTATTGTTAAAGTCCGCTATTCGCTAAGAAACATATCTTATATAGTTTCTTCTACTTATCTACTATCGTCCGCTACTAATATATAGGTCTCCTAATATGTTCGTATATATATTAATTAAAGGTAAGTACTCCTATCCTCTAGTTAATAACTAGGTTATATCTCCTTAACTAAGAGGTACCTAGTATAATATTATACCTAGCTATTAGTATTATATTTAAGACAATCTCCTTATAATACCCTTAAGTAATATATAATAGAGGTACTATCTCTCTATCTACGTTAGGCAAGCGTAATCTATTTACTATAATTACCTTGTATCTATCTAGTTTCTAATACGTTATAATCGTATTCCTTTAAACATAGTCCTTCGATATAAAGCTACTACTAGCTCTACTATTAATTATTATTATTATAGGTAATCCGTTTATAATACTTTTAGTTCTAAAGACTCCTATCTTCCTAATATTATTTATTATGCCAGAATTTTCTTCTTAAGCATTATAAATATTATTATACTCGCGTCGATCGCTCCTATCGACCGAGTTTATTCTTTTCCTAAGCTATTTGGTTTTCTGTAATTCTTCTGTTATAAGAGTCTCTCTTATCGTTACTATTATTCCTATATAAGCAGCTACTACTCCTAGTACTTAAGCATCTTTTCTTAGACCTTTGCCTAAATGTCTCTATTATAACGTATAGCTCCCTAGTAGGCTAGCTAATTAGGTATCTTAGCTAGATCTTATTTAGCTTGTTTTAAGGTTTAGATAGTTTAGACTAGTCTAAATTAGTTCTTAAGTATTTAGATTTAATCTCTTATTTCTTTTATAACCCTTAGGCCTCCTAGTATTAGGTAGCTTCCGTCGACTTAAAACTAGCTTCTAAGTAGTAGAATATCTTATATATGTTATCTAAAGTTTACTTCTTTTCTATATACTAATTGGTATTTCTAGAACATCCTTCGAAATTGCTTAATTAAGAGGTCGAATTATTTAGGATCTAAATAGCGTTTTCTTCTAATTATTAGGAATACTTCTTTATAGCGTCGTATAATCTCGATAATTATACGTATCGCCTCTATATATCCTAATATAACAAATTCGACAAGTTCTTTGTTTATAGTAGCATCGATACTTCCCTATCCCTTGTCTAAACTGTCGCTATCGCTATCCTCGCTCTTCGTTATTTTATTAACCTATTCTTTAGTTATAATGTTTAGTTCTTCTATACGTTATTAGTCTTCTTTAATTCGCTATCTTTCCTATAGTATCTCGTATACTAGTATAGTAATTCTATTAATCTATAACTAGTTACTATTATATAATCCTAGCTAGTTTTATATAATATCTACTACAATTTCTGCAATTTCTATTAGTATGTCGTACTACTAAAGTAGGTCTTCGATATTAGGGCTAAGTTCTTCCTAGATTTCGAATTTTCGTTCTTTATATATTAACCTATAGGCATTTCTTCTAGTTCTAACAATTCGTGTTTCCGTAGCTAGTTCTATCTATCTAGATTAAAGATTCTTATCTTAATGCTTTCTATATGTATTGTCGTAATAGCTTAACTATTTGTTTACTTCGTATAGTTTTAACATTCCGCTCTATAGTATAGATAGTCGCGTAGGTTCTTAGTTTAATCCTAAACTCGAGGCTTAGTATAGGGCTTTATCTATTCCCTTTTTGTTATCCTCCTTATAGTTATCTTCGTCTACAATTCCTAACGCTCCTCCTCTTATTTAGGTGTCTTCTAGGGCTTCTAGAATCTTATCTACGTACTCTATAGTATAGAATTCATTTTCTAGATCTAATAGAAGTTCTTATCTAAGGGTTATATCTAGCTACTAGATTACCTTCGTAACTAGCTTCTCCTATTCCGCTATAGTGTCCTTAGCTTAGTTATCCTTATTATAGGATTGTTTAATCCGAGCTTTGTAGCTACTAATTCGTAGTTTAGATTCTAAGGGTCCTATACTATCTTCTCCCTTTTTGTCGGTTCTAAGAATTGTACCGAACTCCTAAACTTGTTCTATCGATTTAAACTATCGTTAGGGCACTTTATTCTTCGACTTGTAGTCTCTTACTATATATCCTGTCTTCGAACATATATAGTACTTAATTCTAGTCTTATTACCTTAGGGTTTCTTTCTCTTAGGTCTTCTATTATCGAGTCGCTACGTATTATTTGCTTCCTAGTCTATAGTATCGTAGTCGTTACCTCGATTGTTTTTCTATCTAGTCTAGCTAGTTAGTATAAAGCTATATTTACTACTACTACAATTATAGCGCTTTTCTATCGCATGCTTATATAATATATTATTAATTTAGATCGCGCTAGAAATAAGTTAGTCTAAGTTGTTATTTATAGCTTTATCGCATATAAGTTTATCTTTAATATTATCTTTTAAGCTACGTCGGAATATAACTATTAAGGCATTATTATCCTATTTAGTAACCTAGGTATATTACTTAAACTTAGTAGTATAATCGGATGCTAACGTCTTCTAAACTAAGTATTATATAATCCTAGTTAAAACTTCCTTATTATTATAAACTCTGTAGATCCTACTAAGTTCCTCTATAAATTTGTTAAAGTTTCTAAAAAGTCCTTTTTCGTCGGTATTATTACTAAGGTACCTAGTAAGGTAGGGTTTGATCTATCTCTAAGCGTTACTACGTAGGTACGTAGTAGCGAACAAGGTTTTATTCTACGTAATATTATTAAACATAAAGTATAACTATATTTAGTTAAGCTATTCCTCGAGCTTAACTTAGTCTCTATAATAGAGGTCTAGTTTAGTAACCTTTGTAGTAGAGTCTCCTTCTATAGTCCTTACTTATATCGATCCTCTAGTATTACTTAGGGCTAGGGTCCCTAAAGCGTTCCTCGATATAGAACTTATACTTAAGAGCGTTTAAAGTGTTAATAACTAACTAGCGGGCTATACGTACCGAAGTATAAAGTAACCTAAATAGGTAAGCGTTAGTAGCTTCTAAAGATAAGTTCTTAAAGAGGAAGAAGTACTAATATAAAGTAATAAACAACAATAGTTTAATAATAGTCGATTCTAATCAGTCGATTAATAATATAAGTTAAACGCCTCGAGCTATAAGGGTATCTCGATGTTCCTAAATATATAGGAGATTCTTCTTCGCTCTATATACTCTGTCCGCTTTCCCTCGCTCTATCGCTCTATTCCTTTAGAGCACTAGAGCGAGATTCTTAGTATAGAGCGAGGGAGTATCTTATAGCGGCTACGCCTACTCTAGCTATAAGGATCTTATTAGCTTGCTAGAGATAGCTTAGCTAGATCTGTAATAATAATACTATCCGCCTTTTTATAGCTATAGTATATATAAATAACTAGGAACTATACTAGGTTAATATTAATAATACTTTTATAGAATCGGTTCTTAAGGAAGTTATTCTAATATAGGCACTACCTAGTATTAGAGTTAACTTAGGCGAGGTACTTAATCTAGAGAAGAGCTTATATAGTCTAAAGTAAGTAGCTCGAGACTAGTACTAACTCTATAAAGAAAAGATTAAGAAGATTAGTTTTACTTAGAGTAGAGCAGATTCTTACCTATTTATATATTCTATCTAGAAACTAATAGGGTTAGGGTTAGGGTTAGGGTTAGGGTTAGGGTTAGGGTTAGGGTTAGGGTTAGGGTTAGGGTTAGGGTTAGGGTTAGGGTTAGGGTTAGGGTTAGGGTTAGGGTTAG
>JABBMZ010000121.1:0-87684 GCA_013403795.1 Teratosphaeria pseudoeucalypti | reverse complement strand
TAAAGATATAAAGGTATATTAGTTAGAGCCTATAGATTAGAGAGGAGATAAAGTTCGCTATAGGCTTACTAATAGTACGGCTATAAGAGGATAATTAAGTAGTAATTACTCTAGCGAAGGATATATATACTAGCGAGAGGTTAAAGTATATCGATATAGCCTACTATTACTAGCGAGACCTCTATAAGAAGAGTATTATCTCTATTAGCTATATTAAGACCTCTAACATAATCGCTAATAGTCTAACTAAACTAAAGCTAGGATCCTAATTCGAGAAGGTAGTAGAGTAGCTTTAGTTAAGGAAGTAGCTCTTTATTTCTAACTATAATTATAGCTACTACTAGAGAGTAGTATTATAACCTACTAGGCTAATCTACTACCTTAGATAATCTTATTTATTATTAGAAGCCTAGAAACCCCTACCTAAGTACTTATACTACTTACGGCTACTCCTAGACTCGCGAGACCTATAATAAGAACTCTAACTACTATAACGAGAGTTAGAGTAGTAAGAGTTAAATAGCCTCCTACTAGGCTAGAATAGACCTATATTAGGCGTCTTAGCAATCTCTTAGTTATAGAACTCTTACTAAGCCCTTAATCTATCTGCTTTAGTAATACTATATAGTAGATTCTAATAGCCTCGAGGCTAGATTAGAGTCCTCTATATAAGGCTAAGAGGGCCTAAATAGGTAAGAAATAGACTCGTATACTGCCTAGCTCTAGAAGGACTAAGCTCGACCTTAGAAGATAGTCGATATTTAGAGGGCGAGCGCTTAGTAAAGAACAAAAAGTCGAGATTGTTTATAGTAGGAGAAAGGGAATAAATATTACTATAGACACTTCTAACTAGCTAACCCCTTAGACTCCTACGAAAGGTAGGACTAGTACTAGCTATATAGGTGTCTAACCTAGAAGGTTAGCGACAAGTTAGAGAAGAAGAGGGGCCTTAAGATAATAATACTTGTTCTTATCTCTTCTACTCCTAGCTCTCTCTAAGTAACTAAGTAATAGGACTTTTAGAGCTCTAACGCCTCTAACTAAAGTTATACCTTAGAAAGCCGTATTAGGAATAGAGCCTAGAGGCTATCGCGGTAAGGTAGTAATCCCCTCGCTTAATAGAGATTCCTCCTTTATAAGTAGAGGAATTAAGGTACGCCTAGTAACCTATAGAAGGAAGGCCTAGTTAGTAAGGTATCTATAGGAAAGAGTCTTAATCCTCTTACTTATCTAATTCAAATTATAGTTAGTTACCTAATCCTAAGTAGTAAATAGCCTCCTAATAATACTCTACTCTAATTAGGTAATCTTAGCCTACTAGAGGTAGACTAGAATCCTATAATAAATAAGGTCGCTCTAGGTAAATAATAATAGATTAGTCTAGACTAGATTTAGCTTATATAGCTAGAAGGTCCTATCTCCAAACTATAAAAAGAAAAGGTTACTAGCTTCTTAATTTAAGCGAGGTTCTAGAAAAGCCTTATAGCTATAGTCTATAAGGTAAGTAAGTAGCCTATAATACTTATTCTCCTAATAATAGTCTAGCGCGATTAGATAACAATCTATAGCCCTCTAACTATAACTCCTACTCCTCTAATACTATAGACCTAGATCTAGAATCTAATCTAAACTCTTATAAGCTAGCGTCTAAAGGGATAGGCTACTATACTAAGGAGTAGAAAGGCGAGGCCGAAGGCTATAGCTACCTACCTTATCTTAGGTTAACTTATCCTAGCTAAAGGCACTCTAACTTATAGTACTCTAACCTGCTAGATTAGGATCTTTATCTATTAGACTAGAGTATAATAAGTAGTGCTTCTTCTAATTCTTCCTAAAATAGTTAGTATATAAACCCTTAAGGTAAGGATTCCTAGAGTTAGAGTAGTACTAGCTATATAGACCTACGTAGTGCTCTTCTAACTTTATAATACACTAAAGATAATTTACGCTCTAGGTAATACTAGCTATTATAAAGCTAGTAGTAATCGGTATAGTACTAGTTAGGGTATTTAGGTTATACTCCTATAGACCTAGGTTATAAAGGAAGGTTACACTCTAATAAGTAATATAGAATTAGGTCGCGTTACTCTTAAAGGAGAGTAGGACTTATTTAAAGCGACTAGAGTTATACGCCTTACGAAGGAATTAGATACATACCTAGAGCTATATATAACTAAGAGTTAGGTACCTTATAGCATTAGAGCTAAGAGAATAGTTAGCTATAATTAGAGGGACAATATACTAGAAAGACATACCTAAAGGCTATAAGCTAAGTAAGCTTATCGCTAAGTAAAGTATTATCTAATAGGATTAGTAGGACACCCTACTATAAAGCTATATTAAGATATTAGAGAGGTTATATTAGTAGAGAAAGGTAAGAGGAAGACTTTATACAAAGCTAGAGATGCCTATAAAAGCAGAGCATTTATATAAACTAGCTAGCTAATATATATAAATAATAGATATTCTCTGATTTCCAACCTTCCTTTATATATAGATTGCCCTTATACGAAGCTAGAGCTGCCTATAAAAGTAGAGTATTTATATAAACTAGTAAACTAACATATATAAACGACAAACATTCTGTAATTTATAACCTACTCCCTTCCTATATAGATTACCCTTATATAAGAAGGTAAACATACTCTAATTTATTACTCTCTCTAATAAGGACGAAGCTTATAAGGCTCTAGACTAGAGGTTAGAAGCTAGTAGGAGTGGCCTAGGGTTAGTAGGACTATAGGTAGTAGTATATACCTAAGTAGGAGTATTAAAAAGTAATAAGTAGTTATATACTAGGAATGTTAAGTTAGAGTAGAGAGAGTTATGCTAGTTTATAACTTAGGAGTACTCTAACTAAGCTCTATAAGCTTAGCCTTAGTAGGAGTATTTCTAGGAGAGAGAGAAAAGAAGATTCCTTCTTCTCTTCTCTAACCTAATACGTTTATTACCTTCTAATATATACCTAACAATACATTCCTCCTATAGCTACTTCTATTACGTAAATCTATTACCTAGTATTAAGTATAGGATCTCAAATCAACAAAGATCTTTATTATACTCCTATATCTACTCTCTAAGAAACTACCTCTAACCTTTATCCTTCTCTAGCTAGTTAGGTTTAGATTCCTAAAGAGATTTTTGTTATTAGATATATAGGCTAATATACTGGAGTCTAGAAAGATTATACCTTATAGGAGTCTGCTCTTATAGTCTGCTATAGCTTCTATATATTTGTTATTACTCTTACTCTCTTTATTAGAGAAGTCCGAGCTTTTAGAGGAACTCGAGTACTTAGAGTTAGAGTTACTCGATAATAATAATATACTAGCTTTAGCTAGATATACCTTACCTTTCTTCTACTTACGCTTATTCTTACGCTTATTAGAGTACTTCTTATCTCTCTTACCTAGTTATAGCTTACTCTAACTAGACTTACTCTTTACTCTAACCTTAAGTACCTTAATCTTCTATATTAGAGTCTTTAGATTAGTTGTATTTATAGTCCCTCGACGCTATAAGCTAGTCTAACGCTTATACTTCTTCTTCTTTAGTATCTTCTAGTACTCTCCTAGCCTTAGGTATTTAGTAAGAAGATAGTTAGTTAATCTATAGAGAAAGTATAATCTAGCCTTTCTAGTATCTATACTTATTATATAGTTAGAGCTCTATATTCGAGCTTCCTCTTTAAATAAGATGTATATAATCTTTGTCCTATCCTTTATACTTATTAGATCGATTATACGTCTAAGATTATAATACTACTCTACTAGCGCGTAAAGTAGTTACTAGACTATCCTATTATATAAGTATAGGATTCTTATATTAGGCTCGATACTAATAATCTTATATAAGAGGTTCGATAGAGTCGTATAGGTACTATAAATTATTATGTCCTTATCCATCTTATAGGTCGTATATTATTACTAGTATATTCTTAACGAAGTTAGAAGATTCTTACTATACTTCGAGAATAGGAGAGACTACGCTTCTATAGCTCTTATATAATCTAGTATTAGAGTTAAGTTAATCTTATCTAGGCTTCGAGTTATCTCGAATAGAGTAGTAGAGTTATTCTAATACTACTTATTAGTATTCGCTAGCTTATATCTATAGTTCCTAACTTTGTACTATAAGTACTCTTTCTTAGGTATAGTAGCTCGTAGTACTATTCTAATAAAGCCTAAGTCTAGCTAGTTATAATCCTACGACCCTAAAGAGCTCTAACTAATAGAGATCTACTTGCTCTAACTAGTACTCTAACTACTTCTACTAGAAGAGCTCTAACTAATATATAGGTCTCTTAGCTTAGAGCTTAGTAGGTTAGATACCCTCTATAGTAGTTAAGTACTAGATAGAGTAAGAGTTAGCTACATTATAAAGATTAGAAAGTTAGCCTCTCTAACTACTAGGACTTTGCTATTTAAAATCGTAGTTTTTAGGCTTGCTAAGAGAGGGGCCTTTTAATCTAGTAGCTATACGACCTTCTTTAATATAAGTAGTTGTATTACCTACTTAAACTAGAGCTCGTAGTTTTCTTAAGTAAGAGTAGGGACCTTCTTCCTATCCTTAGTAGAACCTATAGTAAAAGGTATTATAAATAAATAAATAGATAAATAAAAGATAAACGAATTAGTAGTTTTATATCGAAATCTAGTATAGTTTTAAAAGGTTACTACTAACTTTTAACTATGTCTAGTTAGTTGCTAGGCGCTTTTATAACTTATCTATACCTTAGGAGCTACTCTAATTAATCCTTTAATTAGCTCTAGTCTTTCTATATAGTATAGTAGTAGCCTCTAGTCTGCCTTTAATTTTCAACTATATCTAGTTAGTTACTAGGCGCTTTTATAACTTATCTATACCTAAGGAGCTATTCTAATTGTTCCTTTAATTAGCTCTAGTCTTCCTATATAGTATAGTAGTAGCCTCTAGTCTGCCTTTAATTAATAAGTAGATTAAGTATACTCTTCTAACAATTTCGACTCCTAGCTATAGGCAAAACCTAGGCTTATAACCTATTAAATTGAGATCCTACACTTAATACTAGGTAATAGATTTACGTATTAGAAGTAGCTATAGGAGGAATATATTATTAGGTATATATTAGAAGATAATAAACATATTCTATTCCTATTAGTTATAGAAGAGAAGAAGGAAATTTTCTCTCCTCTTTCTTCTTAAAATACTCCTACTAAGGCTAAGCTTATAGGGCCTTAGTTAGAGTACTCCTAAGTTATAATCTAGTATGACTTCCCTTACTCTGACTTAATATTCCTAGTATGCGACTACCTATTACTTTTTAATAATACTTATATTATAGTAATATAATACCTATTAAGGTATTCTTAGAACGTTTTATAGTATTTCTATATATTATTATCGACGATCTTAATAGAGTTAAGCGCCTTAATAGTATCTATAATCTTTACTATTACTACTAGCTTATATATTATCTTAACCTACTCCTAGAGAGCTTAAGCTAAAAGCTTATTACTTCTAAAGTCTAGTCTAATATCTTTATAGAGATAAGATAGGATTATTCTATAGGCTTTAGTATCCTTCCTAAACTATCTTTAAGCTACTATTTTTCTAGTATCGTCGAGATCTTAATATCTAGTACTATTAGCTAATAGTAATACTATATAAGAATACTACTAGAGATTCTTAAAGACTATATTAATATAGTCTTCTTTAATTAGATTGCTCTCTAGTATAGTTTTCTAATAGGATAGTATATTATCTTTCTTTAGTTACTTAGACTAGTTAATAGTTTCTTCTTCCTTTAATAAAGATATAGTTAGCTAGTTCCTATTAGATATTAGTAACCTATAGGTAAGTAGTAATTAGCGTTATTTACTATTAAGACTCTTATAGTTAGAACGCTAGGCTTATAACCTATTATAGGAGTTATTCTTAGTAGTAATTATAATAGTAAATAGTCTGTAAATAGAATAATTAATACTAGTAGTATATCTTACTAATACCTTATTAATTATATAAGACTATCTATAATACTAACAATTTATCTAGTCTTATATATATGTGCTTAGTACTAGTTATATACGAAGGCAGATCTATAATATCCCTTAACCTTATAACTAACTAACTAATTATAGCCTTTTTAAACTAACTAACTAATTAATTTTAAAGGTTTAACTAACTATTCTATCAAACAACTATTAGTTTCCGAGTCAACTAACTAACTATTAGTAGTTGATTGCCTAATAGAAATACTAGTTATAGCTAGTAGTAGTATAGGTAATACTATTACGCTAGTATTTTTAGGAGTAGCATTTTGACTAGGAGCTACAGCGCTAATTGTTAGGACAATAGGCCATAATTGATACTAGAGGTGCATGACATCTAGGGTCCTTATAATAAGATAGAGGCACATAGGAGGTTAGACTGCTGCGGCGCCTAAGGCTGTACTTTTCCAGACGAGACCCAATCAAAGTACGTAGCGAACTTTAGCCGTTGTCTAACGAAACACCGGCAACAGGTATGATATATTATCAACTGCATCTTTGATTGATGACAACATCAATAGTGTCTTTTTGGCCATTCATGGCTCTCCGCTTCGAACCTCGCCTCCTTCGCCAGTCGATATCCTGGCAATTGTTTCGCTCCTGTTCGCAGAAGAGGGCCTCTCTGGAAGGTCGACACTTCGCAGCAACGGCAGCGCCCCCATCTGCGCACGGGGGCGACGTCTTTGACTATACGTCTGGAAGATGGCTGTCGGTCACTCCAATTCCAGATATTTCACCTTGGACTAACATGGTCCCAGTTACAACGAAAAAAGAAGGCTCCATGAAAGGCACCTAACATTCAATGTCTCCGCTCTCCTCGAAGCTGCAGCAAAATCCGTCAACCAATCCAAGGAAGACATCAGGTCATTTCGTAAATTGGCCGAAGGCGGCTTCAACCGGGTGTTCGAATTGACGATGCGAAATGGTCTCCAGATCATTGCTCGTCTCCCATACCCGTCCACCCAGCCAAAGCTCCTTGCCACCGCCAGCGAGGTGGCAACTATGGAACTCGTTCGGAAATATCAAGTGCCAGCCCCAAAGGTATACGCATACTCCACCGATGCAGGAAATGCCGTCGGTTCGGAATATATCATCATGGAGAAAGTGTCTGGTCGATGTCTTGGTGACATCTGGTATGAGCTTTCCGATCGACAGAGAGTGAGAGTATTGGGAGACATTGTCGATCAAGAAGCCAAGATCTTCAACATTCCGCTTCGAGCATATGGCAGTATTTATGACGTGAACGACCTTCCGCATGGGATGAATCGTGCCACGATGGAGGTGGAGGCTGGACGCTTCTGCGTTGGCCCGGATGTATCGCTGAAGCACTGGTGTGGCACGCGGAGTAAACTCCAAATCATGAGGGGACCAGGTCAGTGCTGCGAGGACGGTATCGGGCACAAGACGAGAAGCTGATGATTTGTGCTGAAGCTATGACCTCTCAACAAGTCCTCGAGGACGGAGCCAAGAAAGAGATAGAGTGGTTGCATGCATACGGCAAGCCACGCTTGCCATTCGACAGGGAATATCGCGAGATGTTCAATGACCGACCCGTCGACCCGAACGAACATCTGCGCAACCTGGAGGAATTCCTCAAAGTCGCTGCATATCTTGTGCCCAGGGAAGACTGGCTCAACCAGCCAGTCATCCGGCATCCAGACTTGAACCCGAACAACATCTTCGTCGATGACGGCTGTCGTATCACCAGCATAATCGACTGGCAGCACACCACCGTCATGCCTCTGTTCCTGCACGCCGGGATCCCGAGCTCGCTTCAGAACTATGGCGATCCGGATTCGGAGCAGCTGAAAAAGCCCGAATATCCCTCCAACCTCGACGAACTGGACGAAGACGATCGTAGGAGGGATCTTCGACTCTACTTGAGGCGACTGGCACACTACTACTACATTGGCGCCACCATCGCAAAATTTGAACCCCACTACAGGGCCATGACCTATGATGGAGGACTCTTTCGGAAGAAACTGTACCAACATGCCGTGGAGCCATGGGAGGGCAACAGTATCCCGCTGAAAGCTCATCTCATGATGCTCGCAACCGATTGGTCGCAGCTGACGGGTGCTCAGTCCCAGGGCGACGGGGATGCCCCGCCGTGTCCGCTTTCACTCCCGGAACAGGAAGTAGGAGGGACGATGGACAAGATGGTGGAGCAAGAGAAAATAGACAGGAACATGGGAATCTTGCGTGATGCCATCGGGATCAGCACCGATGGCTGGGTGTCATTCGAACGATATGACGAGGCTGTTGCTGCGGCAGATGAGATGAAGGCGCAGGCTTTGGGCTTTGCCGAGAGCGACTTCGAGCGTGACATGATTGAGCGGCACTGGCCGTTCGACGACTTCGACGAAGATGGATGCGTTTGATGGGCAAATTGCGACGTGAGGGATTGGGTCTCGCAGGAGCCCGAAGGCCCGAGCGTGCACTGGATCTGCCATTGGTTCCTTCATGCACGTTCCGGCTGTCGGAGTCCAGGAATTACTGGAAGGGGACATGAGCATAGCCTTGGATGAGGTGTTATACTGCCATCCTCGGGTAGTCTCTCACCTTGCCATCTACCATCTCTGCATCACTCTCTGTCCTGCGGTCCACATCGACACTATCGTAGCACGGCCGCAAAATCTCTGGCTCTGGGGAGGCAGTGGCCATATGTGCTTGAGATGGCATCACAAGCGCTATCGGCCTCGTGCAGTGTTACGGGCTTACCAGGATGTGCAATCTTCCGCCGACACTCAACCTGTGGCACCATAGCGGCAGGCCCACTCGTGCAAAGAGGAGAAATTTAATGCCATGGCTTGCTGTGGCTAGGCGCACGCTTGGGTGACTGGACGGTCGTTTGCTGGGACAATTTCGATCGAGTGTTTGCGGTGTCAGGGCATGCTGGTGCTGCCCAAGGTCCTCGGAGTCAATGCATCTGCAGTGGCTTTCGTTCGTGTTAGAAAGCCTCTCTTTCAAAACTCAGGAGCTGCTCTCCTCGCCGCGGCGGCCCTGGATTCCCCAAACGAGCTCTCCGTTGCTTCCGCCGTCTGCCGCACGCTCGCCTCTGCTCGTTGAGGTCGTAACGCTGCCAAAGTCACACTCGTGATTTCCACCTCCTGCCCCTCAGCCACAGACCCGGTCGTCACGGCGGCAGACGGTGGCGACCTCGCCGGCGATGAAGAAGCACCCGCCCGATCCCCATCCCTGTCTCCCTCGCCAGCAATCCTCTCAATCAGAGTAAACTTCGCCTTCGCACCCGCCAGCCTCTCATCGAATTCGTTGACCTCGTCCTCCCCGTTCTTACACTCCAAGCTCTCTGGGTCCGTCAGTTCCGTCAACCTCTCCACATGCCGCTTCAGCCGCTCACCACCCTTCAAAGGCTTGACCCCATGACCTAAAGCAGAGGTAGAAGGCGAGAGCCGTGCGTGCCAGACTTTGGCTCTGCCATGCAGTCGACCCATCTCCACGGCTTTAGTGAACCCCTTCTCCAGGCCAAAGACCCGGCCTTCGATGCGGCCGGCGCGGGTGCCGTCGCGGAGTCCGAGGGTGTAGCCTTCGTCGAAGTAGGTGTCTTCCAAGGTCAGGAGGGTGGCGAAGGGGTCGGGGTCTCGTTGGGAGGGTGGGGATGGGAGAGCAGCGGCGTCCATGGTGGCCAGTGTGGTGGTCGTGACGTTCCTCTACAATGGGAAGGATGACGTTGGTTCAACAGGTTCCAATGAACAGTGTGACGGTCGATTGTGGACAGACTCAACAGACTCAAGGTATACCTTAGGAGAGCTTTTGCCTGCAAACTCCTGCTATGTCAGGCCGAGTGTCGCTCCTGTAGTCTGGCGCGATATGACCTGAATGATCTCCCTTTTAGACTCAGATCCAATACTTCTCATCAGCCTGATTCATGGCTATGCGACTGGTGAGTAAGATGTTGGTATTGACATACACTCATGTGCATCTTTTGCCTGAGGCTGGAGGTGCCCGCCTAGAGGGACCTCGGGAGGGGCTCTGCGGAGGAATATGATGCCGATCTCCGGCGGGGCACGCGACTCTGACTCGAGGCGAGGTCGTTCGCGAAACTGAAGAGTCACGACGGAACTCACCCAAACATTGAACAAATTGGAAGATGCTGCTGTGACGGTCTGATACATTTCTTATACACCATTGACCCCCCCTTCCCTTACACATCCAGATCCGCATCACAACTACGCCGACGACGGGCTTTCCCGACCATATATATCAGAGTCATGAACGGGGACCAACCGAACGAGATCCTCCCGGTTCCAGGGAAGAAAAACATCCTCATCACCTCTGCCCTGCCCTACGTCAACAACGTTCCTCACCTGGGAAACGTGATCGGATCCGTACTGTCCGCCGATGTCTTCAGCCGATATTGTAAAGCACGAGGTCACCCGACCCTTTACGTGTGCGGGACAGACGAATATGGCACCGCGACCGAGACGAAGGCCATTGAGGAGAAGATGACGCCGCAGCAGCTGTGTGACAAGTACAACAAGATTCACAAGGAGGTCTACGATTGGTTCGAGATTGGCTTCGACCACTTTGGACGGACACCTACCCAAGAGCAGACGGACATCGCTCAGGACATCTTCCTGAAGCTGTATGAGAACGGGTACCTGGAGGAGCAGGAGACGACGCAGCCATACTGCAATGAGCACAAGGCGTTCTTGGCAGATCGGTTTGTGGAGGGCGAGTGTCCGTTGTGCGGATATCTCGACGCCAGAGGCGATCAATGCGACAAGTGCGGTCATCTATTAGATCCGCTAGAGCTCAAGAACCCTCGCTGCAAGCTAGACAACGCCACGCCCGAGCCGCGAAAGACGAAGCACGTGTTCTTGCTCCTGGACAAGCTACAGAAGCTGGAGGAGGAATGGTCAAAGCAGTCGCAGGTGAAGGGTGCGTGGTCGGAGAACGGGATCAACATCACGAATGCGTGGTTGAAAGAAGGGCTGAAGCCGAGAGGCATCACCCGTGACCTCAGATGGGGAACGCCGGTGCCTCTCAAGGGATACGACGACAAGGTCATGTACGTGTGGTTTGACGCCTGCATCGGCTATGTCTCGATCACCGCAACATACACGAAGGAGTGGCAGAAGTGGTGGAAGAACCCCGGGGATGTCAAACTGTACCAGTTCATGGGCAAAGACAATGTGCCTTTCCATACTGTCGTCTTCCCGTGTTCACAGCTTGGTACGAAGGAAAAGTGGACCATGCTGCATCACATCTCCACGACCGAGTACTTGAACTACGAGGGTGGCAAGTTCTCCAAGAGCCGAAACATTGGCGTCTTCGGCACGAGCGCCAAGGAGACGGGCGTGGCAGCAGATGTGTGGCGGTACTTCCTCCTGCTCCGACGACCTGAGACCAGCGACACGGAATTCCAGTGGGACGGCTTCATCTCTGCCAATAACAACGAGCTCGTGGCGAACTTTGGCAACTTTGTCAATCGCGTCCTGAAATACGTCAATTCGGCCAATTACGACTCGGTCGTACCAGCACTCCCGGACCTCGAAGAGGACTCCGATCTAACCCGTGGTATTGCGCAGCACATCCAGGATGCAAATGAGATCCTGAGGCGGTATCGAGATGAGATGGATGCCGTACACCTCAAGCAAGGCCTCGTCATCGCCCGAGAGCTTTCATCCCTCGGCAATAAATTGCTACAAGACAACCGCCTCGACAACAACCTCTTCAACAACGAGCGCCAACGCTGCGATGCCGTAGTAAACCTAGCGATCAACCACATCCACCTCCTCGCTTCGGTCATCGCCCCCTACATCCCCGCCACCTCTCGCGCCATTCTCGAACAGCTCCAAGCAGACCTGCTCATCATCCCCGACCAATGGCTCGCCAAATCCATTTCTGGAGGCCACAAAATCGGCAAAGCGGCGCATCTGTTCAAAAACATCAAGCCGGAGAAGGAAGTCGAGTGGCGGGAGTTGTTTGGCGGCGATGAGTTGAAGAAGCAGAAGGAGGCGGATGCGAAGAAGAAGGCGCAAAGGAAGGCGGAGAAGGAGGCGAAGAAGCTGAAGAAGGCGAAGGAGCGGGAGGAGGCGAAGGTGGGCCAGGCGGTGGAGAACCCGGAGGGCCCGAGTGAGAAGGATGCGGTGGAGGAGGTGACGGAGGGTGTCGCGCAGGTGGGGGTGCAGACGTCGTAGAGGGCGTTGTGGTGGGTTTGCTGGGATTAGCGAGGCGTTGTGAGTGTGTCGATGGTGGAGCAGAGAGCGACCATGTTGAGATGTAGATGTATGATCCAGATGCGCACTTCATGCCGGAGGAGTGGCATGAGGTGCATCGTTGTCGCTTTGCGAAGGTGATCAGACGTACGATTCCGGCTCTGAATTTGTGGTGGATGAGGGATATCCTATACGTGTCTGTCGAATCCATGCATGTAGATGGATCTTAGCTCGGTTTGTAATCAGACATCCGCATCCTCGTGGTCGAGTGCCAGCTCGAATAGTCGATTCCTTTGACGCTGGCTGCATGGGAGTGTCCCTTCGTCTGCACCCGTCTGCTCTACTGTGCTCTATATCGCCAGCTGGCTAGAGAGACTATCTCAGGTCCACGTCAGACAACAAGGTGGCTGGATGCTGCGTCTTCCGTTACCGTACGGACAGCGTAGGAGCTCTGAGCAGACCCTCGTCGCGCCGGACCGAAACGTGCGTCAACGGGAACTCATCGGCTGGATCATTCCAGGCGGGTTAGGTTGGCGTCAATGTCATGCATCCATTAGTCGAGAGTAGTACGGCTCACACCTTCGCTGTCTGCTTTCGACCGCGTTTCCTGGGCAAGCTCTCGCGCTCCACCACCGCGTCATCGGTAGGTGCTTCGTCTGCCTCTCGAGCAGCCAATGGCTCCACTGCCTTTCGTTTCCGACCCCCACGCTTGCCTGCTGCATCCTGTCCCGGCTGCTCCGCCTCCACCACGCCCTTCCCCCCCGTCCTCCCAAGCACGTAGCCCACCTTCTCCACATCCAAAGCCCCGACCTCCTCCCCCTCATCCTCCCGCATCCGTCTCCGGAACGCCTCCACCCTCTCGTACAGCGAGAGGTACGCTCGCGCGGAATACTCGATCTTCCGCTCCCACCCTTTCCCGGCCGTCGCTCTCGTCGCCCCCGCCGGGTCCGCGTAGTGGGCCCAGCGGTAGAGTTCGTCCGAGAAGAACGGGAAGCGCGTGGTGTCGGCGACGGAGAGCAGGAGGAACGCCGTGGCGGGGCCTACGCCGCGGAGCGCGCAGAGGTGGTCGAGGCTGCGGCGGAGGGAGGTGGGATCGGCGACCGGGTCGGGGGGGAGTGTCTGGAGGGCTTCGCGGGTGATGGTGGTGACGGTTTCGGCGGGGTTGGAGCGGATCAGTTTGGGGAGGGTGGGACGGGGTTGGCCGTGGGAGAGTTTCCAGTCCATCAGGGTGGTGAGGTCGGGTTTGGTGAGGTAGGGGGGTGCGCGGTGGGTGGTTGTGTGGGGGATTCGGTGGCATCGGTCTTGTTCGAGGGTTTGGAGGTGGGCGGGGATGTGGCGGGGGTATTGTTTGAGGAGGGAGGTGAAGGTGGCGTGGGTGATCTTTTCGAAGTGGTGGGGTTCGTTCATGGTGGGGTGGTGAGGATGGAAGGGGGGATGTTCTATAGAGACATGTGTTGATGATGAGAGTGCCATATATTGATGCTTGGCATCTGGCTGGCAGCAGGGCCATCGGTGCTGCCACTTTACGCGAAACGCGTGCGGCGCGTGGTGGTAAATGATGGATCGCCTTTGATTAATCTCTGCACCAAAGTGGAACTCTTGGGCGGGTCTGGAGTGACCAGTCAAGTAAATATTGATGGATCCCTCCGCTAAGCGGTAACCCAGCGAGCTCCAGCTCAGCTTCTCGGCATCCGACGGCGGGACGGACAGTTGAGCTTCAGAACAGACAAGTGACGAGACATCAGCTTCCAGCTTCCGACTGACTCTGAGCCAGGCAGCTTGAGTGCCTGCCGAACGGCTCTTTGCATACTCGGGCACCCCTCACTAACGTTATTACCACGCTCCATCGCTCCCTGCCGGCCATGGCGACGCTCAAACGCAAACAAGCCTTCGACGACGCCTCCGTCGCCGCCACCGCCACCATGGTGGACGACGCCAGCAGCAGCGACTCCAGCACCGACACCGACGACAGCGAGTACCTGCCGCCCGAGAAGATGCGCCGCCAGGGCACAGGCAAGAGAGTCGCGGCCGGCGCGTCCACAGGCGTGCACAGTGACCCGGTCGTCGGGCCCAGCAGTCGCGTGGGCGGCGGCGGCGGCGGCGGTGGAGACGGCAGCGGCAGCGGCGGCGGCGGGCGGCGGCTGGCGGGGAAGCAGCGGAGGCCGGAGTCCCCGGGCCCACTTCCCACGGCGCGGGCCCCACCCACCAAGGCGCACGTGTTGGTGGCCATCGAGTCGCTGCAGCGGCACAAGATGGCGCCGACGCGGCCGCGGCGCGCCAAGGCCTTCTCCCTCGTGCCGGCCAAGGACGTCCGGGCGCTGCAGCGCGAGGTCGTCCAGCTGCAGCAGGAGGTCAACCATCTCCGCGAGAGCCGGGATGCCTACGGGAGGCAGCTGAAGCAGGACCTGGTGCTGGCCGAGTATGTGATGCGCAAGAAGGTCAACGAAGCCGAGCTCAAACGCAAGCAGATGCAGTCCATGCATTGGGTCACCGCCCGTCGACTCACGACCCTGGAGACTCATCACAAGAATCACGTGTTCAGGTTGAGCAACGAGCTCGATGCCCAGAAGGCCAAGGTCTACCGAGAACAGACCGAGAAGCTCATGTACCGCGAAGAGGTCGAGCACAAGGAGACGGTCGTCAGCGCCCTCGAGGAGGATCTCAGCGAGCTGCGATCCATGCACAACGAGGCACAGGCCGAGGCCGAAGCGAGGGACCGCAGGAAGGATCTCCCGCCCGCCTATGGTAGCCTGCCCGAGGACGGCCGCTTGCCACCGTACGAGGTGCACTGCAACGATTCCGGCGCGTTAGACGTTGCCACCTTCAAGCGCACCCTCCGCGACCGCTTCATGCGACAGACTTTGCTCGCCCAGAAGCGGCTGCACGACCAGAGAATCGAGGTGGCGACCAATCGTCGGGAGATCCTCGACGGTGCCGACATACCCCTCGTGGACATGTCAGAGGCCGATGTCGAGAGCGCCTTCCTCCTGAGCGTGTCTGCCGCTCTCGCTGACGCCGCCAGGACGGCCGAGGACGTTCTCCAGAGGAGCAATGACATCGCCACGACGCATATTCAGACCTGGATCGACCAAAATGTGGCCTCTGTCCATACCGAATCGCACCTGCAGAGGATCATCAGCAAGCAGAAAGTCCAGACATCACAGAGGCAAGGCGACCCTGCACGCGACGGAGCGACGCAGGACAAGACGAACCGGAAATCTCAGTTGAGGTTCCTGTACCCGCAGGTCAATGGTCGAGGGCTCTTCGACCCAGTAAGCCTTCGAGAGCATCCTGAACTGCTCTCCGACGAGCTGGAGTCGTCACGTCTTTGCCGGGTCATCGAGCGGCAGGCTAGCCGGCATTCCTACGTCGCTGACCGTTTCGCCAAGCTGATCCTCGACTTACTTCTACGTACCCTCGCAGTGCTAGAAGTCCGGCCTTTGACTCTACTACACAGGCTCTCCCCGCAGAACAAAGCGATGGCGGCGCTCAGCTGGAGCCAAGTGGACGCTTCTTTGAGCGAGGCGCTGCGTGTGGCTTTTGGATCCGAGACAAATGCCACGGCAGCGGAACGCTTGCTCCAGCTTCAGTCTTATCTGACGCAGATACAGATGTTGCAACATCGTCTCGACATACAAGTCGTGAAGCTACCCATCACCCAGTGGCTCGATCAAACCTGGCTCTGGCTCTCAGACCAAGTCGAATCGCAACGTCAAGAGGCCAGCCGAGAAAACGACGAAGCTCAGCGGACCGGAAATCAGGATATCACAGACGGCTCCAGCTCTGCAACCACCTCCGAGGACGACGAGGACATGATCTCCAGACGCGTCCGGGAAGGCAGCGAACTGTCCTCCGAGCCTGAGAGGGATGACTTGGAGGAGCGCGACGTACTCTACGCCCACGATACTCACAATTCTGAAGGAAGGAGCTACAGGCAACGGCTTCTGAACCGCAACGTCCCAGTCAACCAACCGCCGGGCCACAGCGCGGCAATCAGTCCTGCAGACAGACGCTCCGTCGCCGACGCCTTTGCACGGAGCCGGGATGCCAGACTGGAGAGGGCGAACGCTAACCAACGCAGACGCGTCGACCCGCAAGCTCGATCCGCGTCCCTCGATAGTCGGTGGCCGGCACCTCACGCAGACGGATCACGGACGACGAGGACTAGCCCGACGCACCGTCGTCCGGCTTGGGGCAACACGAGTCGATCGTCTCCCGTTGCGGCTCTCCCGCCGCCGCCTTTCCCTCCTCCGCCTCCGGCGCCGACGGTCGAAGACGCCGAGCGTGAAGAGGGGGAGGTGGTGGATAATGTCGTGCGGACTTAGCACCTCCTCGATGGGGCAGGTGAGTCGAGGGGTGACGTGGGAAACGATGGAGCTGGAGGGGTGGTGCGTGGCGAGGTTGGTAGGATGAGCTATGGAGTCGTTGTGTTGGAGCTGAAGCGAGGTCTCGAGTACGGATCATTTCTGAGTGCGACTCGTGAGCTTGGTGCTTGACTGGAGCATTAGCTCATGGAGGCGATAATCATATCTGATTCTCATTCGTATGAAATATTTCCTCTACTGTAAGAGTATTAATCATCTTATTCATCACATTACATCACATCTCACCTAATTCTTCGCCCTATGCAGACCAGTCCCCGATACATCACCGCATCAGCACGACGCACACCAGGCTCGCAACGACGAGCTTGTCCCAATTCATATCCTTGCCCCGAGCGGCCGACGTCTCCTGCGCCGCCATCCCGACCGAACCCGCCGTGCTCGTCGCCGCCGCCCCTGCATCTCCTGAGTGTGCGCCGGCGTCGTCGACCGTGGATGGAGCCTCCGGCGCCGCCGCCCCTCCGGCGCCGGACGCGACCGAGATGCTCGAGGTGGAGGGGACGGTCGCGGTCATCCCTGCCGCCGAGAGCGCAGGATCCTGAGCCGAGATGACGACGCGGGAGGCGGAGGCGGAGATCTGGGTCCGTGTCCTGGAGTCGAAGGTCAAAACTGTTTCTGTCGATCTTCTGGGGATATCTGGTCCGGGAGACGGTGGTGGTGGTGGTGATGCGTACGTGACTGTCGTTTCAGTCCCGGCGGGGGGGTTGCCGCCCGGGAGGAGGAAGGTCGTGGTGTCGTCGGCGGAGGCGAGGACAACGTGGGAGGGGTCCGAGGAGATTTGCGTCCAGAGGTGGGCGTTGAGGGTGAAGACTGTGAGGATGGTCGTGACGGGGGAGGACTGTGTTCCTGGGTCTGTCGTGGGGTGTTCCAGATTGGACTGGGGTTCTTGCTGGCTGGCGGGGGCGGGGGATGTCGGTGCGTTCGGGGAGGGACTCGTTTGGGCTGGCGGAGCGAGGAGGGGTACAGCGGGCACGGCTGTGCTTGTCGTCCGCGCTCCGTCGCTTGAGGCAGTGGTCGAATGAGTTCCAGGCACCGTTACGCCGATCTCGGAACTCGCAATCGTAAGCGCGACCGGAGGATCCCACACCCCGTCTGGCTGGATCAGGCAGTCCGTAGTGTTGTACAGCTTGTTCGCCCAGGCCGTCCAAGCCGGCGGCGGCAGGACCTGCGGATGGTAGTCCGGGGCGATGGTGAAACCCTGCGAGATGGACAACGGCAGATTCTCCCCCCAATCGTCGAACGCCATCCTCGCGGCGAAGTACGCCGTCGCGGGCACTTCTTGGTAGCAGTCCGGGCCCGGCTCGTCTTGGATGAGATATTGAACGCTGTCCGGGCGTTGACAGCGGTAGTTCAGGTCTTGATAGTCGAACGGGGCCCAGGTGTAGAGGGCGCGGGCGCCACGCGCGGAGCTGAGTTCGTTGGACGGGACGACGATGATGGTGCTGGAGATGGTCTGGAAGCAGCCGTCTGCGCGGGAGACGTCGGCGAGGGAGATGGCGACGCTGGGGGAAGTGATGGTGACGCCGTCCGTGACGAAGGTGTTGGGGCCGCTTCCCGTGCGCGTGCCGCCGATGACGTTGACGGGGGTGGTGGCGCAGAGGTGGTCGGGTCCGGAGACGGAGCTGGTGCGGACGGGCCAGTAGAGTAGTCGGGCGGAATTGGCGCGGATGGCGCAGTTCTGGCAGGGCGATCCTAGGGAGTTGGTGGCGTAGGTGGTTGTTGGGGAGGGGGTGAAGCTGCACCAGGAGAGGTAGTCGGTGCTGTTGAAGACGAGGCTGGGGGAGCGTGTGTAGAGCTCTTGGCAGTCGGCTGGCTCGACGGAGCAAGAAGTCATGGTCCCTGGGTACGATGATGGAATAGGAACCTCCCGGTAGGTGGTCGTGCCGGAGGCCGTGTAGCCCTCGACACCCGCTGAGCAGCTGGCATCTCCGACCACCCTGGGGTGGCCATCGCAGAGGGTGGTGAGGCATGTGACGCCGCTGCACGTTTCTACATTGTACTGTGTTGCGGTCACTAGAAAAGGGCTGATCTCAGGTGTCGGTATCTTGATTCTGCTGTTAGGGGCGGTCTATTGCTGCCTGGACAGAGCTGTACTCACTGTGCCGATGACATTCTGCTCAGAGGATTCGAAAGCAGCCCTGGCCGACCAGAATGATTGTGATGATGCGAGACAGCTGCTCGCGTAGTCGAGTCCTGAGCCTGTTATCACAGGTATCGCTGTCACCGTAGACGATCCATTGACAAAGGACGGACTCGTCACTGTGGTCAGGTTTCCACTCGAACTGCTGTTGCTGATTGGTAGGGATCTTTCTGTCTGTCCAAGGCCTTTAGCGACATATCCCGCAACTCCCGTTGTGGTCGATGCAACTAATGTCAAGCATGCAGATAAAACGGCTGGTCCTGCTATCCGTGATGGTGCCATGGAGAGATACCCCTTCGACGCCGGTCAACAACCTTGGGCGACGCCGGGCAGAAGATGATGAGGAGCAAAGCAGCCATGTCGTGTCGAAGTCGTGATGCGTCAGAGAGATCTGCATTCGTGTTCATGCTCAGCCCTCTTGTTGGTATCGGTTCGCTAGTACACGCGAAGGATTCCAGGGCCAAAGGAACGGCGCTGATGCCAAGGGCGTACTAGGCAAGCTTGATGATTGAGTTAAGTGCAATGCCTCGAAAAGCTTCGGCATGCCTATCGTGGCTACTGAAGATCCCTAAAGTCCATATAGAGTTTGTCCCGTCCGACAAGAAAGGGAACTGTGGCCCTGAATACAATCACCAGCCTTCGCCCCAACTCTCTGTGTCGATGCGAATGGGATGCAAGATCACGGCCAAACCTTCACCAGATCTTCCAGCCTTGCGCGATTCCATTCCAGCAACTGGTTCCAGCAGTTCGACAGTCGTGGCAGTCGTTACCATACGGGACCACACAATGGTCGATATAGCTTCTCGAACGTAGAGAGGTCCAGCAACATTTTGAGAACCCATCATTGATCCCTACGCCATTGCTGATCAAGAGACGGCGCTCAAGACTGCAGATATTGTACAAGCAGTCCAATCCCTCCGTACACGCCCAAAGTAATGAATGCGACAATAGTTGCTGTGCACAAAAACCTGTTCACGCTCGTGGCGATGCGCATCCCCCTCTCCTGGTCGACATCGGGTTTCCCGTCATCTTGAAGGGAATCACACAGCTCAGAGCGATGTCTAGCTGTTGCTTTTTTCGTCGATTTGTGTGGTTCGGCGGTGAGTGTTGATAGATCGCTATTGAGGGTGCCCACCCTTGCTTCGAGATCAGCCATTGTGTCGATACGAGTGGAGTCTGTCCTTGTCATATTGCTTCCGAATCTCAGAGAGACGGGTCCCAAACGATAGATTCGATTTTCGCACGATTTTCGTGTTGTGATCTTTTCAACCAGATGTAATGGTCGTGTGATTGACGTCTTGTCCTTCTTCGCAAATGATCAGAACAAGATGAATCCCTCTGTAGATTGTAGTTGTCAAAGTGCAGATCGCCACCGATGCGATAATGGTCACAGTCTCCCAGCATATAGGAGCAGATGCATTGCAATTGAGTTCCGCCTCGGTATCTGTTACGCGGGATGAGCCCGTGATGTTTCGTTTCTCGTCCATACAATCCAGGTCAATTACCAACCCGGCTTACAAGCTTTGCAGGATCGTGACGACGTCGCTGGCCTCGCCAAGCTGCCACACAGTGTCACTGGCCTCCTGCGCTTGCTGACCCATGACCAGCGCAGACTGGTCGATGAACTTCTCAGTCAATTGATCATCAGTCATAGGCACTTCGAGCGAGCCTACGGCGTGTTCCACATGTTTCTCAAGCTTGCTTCCAGAGTTGAAGGCAAGTGTCAAGGATACCTCGTCCGCAGCGAGGTCTTGACTAGCAACTGCATCGACCTTGTCACGAATACCGACGACCACAGAGTCGGTCACGACGTCGTCGGTATATTGTGCTGGCCCCGCCTTGCCATATAACAGGCCCACCGCCACGCCGTGGAAAACAGAGAACTTGGCTTCAAGACCGTCCCGGGGCTCCCGCTTCGATGTCAGCTCGAGCACTAACGGGTGCACCTTCAAGTCCACTTTCTCCAACTCGTCGAGCCTCTTGCCCTGTCGCCCAAACTCGTGGTGCATCTGTATGGCACCATCTATCGCGGGATGTATGACGATGCCGCACGGGAAGGGTTTGAACGCATTGGCCTCAATCTCCCACTTCTGCCCCAGCTCGGACAGATACTTGTCGAGTTTGGGCGTCCCTCCGCCCGCAACAACATTGGCCCAGCCACGCTTTGCTTCGAGTGCTTGGGGTGTTGAAGTATAGCCTTGCTCAGCAAGCAAAGCTGCCAATAGTCCAGCCTGTGCGGCGCGACCAGGATGGAAGCTCTTGGTGTCGCTGCCAAAGAATTCACGAAGACCGACGACCTGCGTGGCAGCGATACCGATGGCATGAGCCATCTGTTCTTCTGACAGACCCATGACTTTCCCGACCGCCACAGCGGCGCCTACTTGACCCGTCGATGAAGTGATGTGCCAGCCAACGTCGTAATGCTCTGGCCAGACTGCCAGGCCGATCTTGCAGGAAGCCTCGATGCCGGCAGTCAGAGCGAGGAGGATATCGGGGCCGGAGATGCTGCCTTTGTACTCCGCATATGCGAGGAGTGCTGATGCTACCGGGCCTGTGGGGTGAATGATGGTGGCCAAGTGCGTATCGTCGTAGTCGTGGACGTGGCTGGCAATGCCGTTGAGCAGCGCCGCATGTTGGGCATCGACTTTCCTGCCCCCTCTGCTGCCGTATAAATTCGACGTGGACGGACCAAAGAAAGGTGCCAGGGCAGCATAGGCCTTCGCGACCGCTGGGTGGCTGGAGCCGCCGATCGCACAGCCGATGTAGTTGTACAATGACCTCGCCGCGGCCGTTCTGACAGATGCTGGTAGAGAAGCCGACTCTAATCTGGTGGCCCAGACAGCCAAAGTCCTGGTCGCCATTCGGGACTAAGTCTGATGACTCCGGACAGGTCACAGGCTTGAAGTCGGTGTCGAGGTGTCTGTAGTGCTCTCAGTCAGGACTCGCCTGGAGATCTCGAAATGGGACCTGACGCGCAATCATCACAATTGAAGAAATCATTGATGTTGTTCCTACCGACGTCGCTGCTGAGGTGTTGCTGGTGATGGACCTCCGCAGATCGACCTGCCGTTCTCCCCGAACTTCGTTTCCCCTCCTGGTGGTACTATATATGGCGCACGATGCTCGTCTTCCTCCGCATGTACCTTGAAAGAGCACTTTTAACTATAGTCAAAACATCATATCGGCTCATGCTGGAAATCAACTTTCAAAATCCCATCAAATCTTGGAAATGTTCGCCGTTCAGTGTTGGTCGACTGTTGTCGATGCAGCATCTGCCTAGCAAGCTGAGGTCTGCGAAGATATCTCATCGCCAACACGACGAGGGGAGATAGTTACGCATGATGTTCCCGCGTTTGCCCCAAGAACATGCTGCGTCAACTCTGTTGAAGCTTACGGTAGCGGCAGAGTAAGGGTAGAAATAGCGTAGCTACAGCGTGATCGTACATCCGTCGTATTTCAATGTAAGACCGCGCGTCTGTCTAGAATATGCTAATGTCCCGCGCATCGTATACTACATCTTCGCGCTACTTTAAGGATTTAGATAACTTCGATAAAGTAGCTAAGGCCGCTATAGACGCTAGAGACTAACTACTAGAAGATGCAGTTCTACTTAACTCTAGCGTATTAAACTATATATCTAATAATAAGAATCTCTTTAGATATCTAAACATAACTAAGACCTAAAGGATTAAAGTTAGTAGAGGATTTATTAAGAGTTACTCGATAGATAAGATAGTTATTACTAATTAATAGAGTTCTAAGCTTATCTTACTAGCGCTCTATACTCCTAAACTTAGGATTATATTAGTATCTAGCTAAAAGTTAGTCTAAGAATTCGACTTACTAGGTATTATAGGCGTAAATATATTCTTTATAGTTGATTCTTAGATTAACCTTATACTTAAATACTACTCTTACTATAATATCTACTAACTCTACTAAATTAGGTAATAGCTAATAATTCGATAGGCGTTAACTAATATATTAGAGTTAATCCTAGCTATATTAGCCTTACTAGCTATAGAAGATAATTCTAATAATCTAGCGACTAATAATAATACAAAAGAATATAAGCTATATTACTACTAGTTCCTATATTATAGCCTAGAGAAGTTAAGGACCTTATATAAGGTTATAACCTTATAGAAACTAGTTTATATAGTTAAAGGTTATTAGTATAAACTCTATATATCTACAAACCTCTAAAGAGTTCGTAGGAAGGTAACTAACTAGAAGCGCTCGATCCTCGAGCTAATATTAGTTAATATCTATAGGCTATTACTAAAGTAAATCTAAGAGTTTAAGTATTTTCTAATTATTATAGACAACTTCTTAAGAAAGTCGTAGGGCTACCTACTAAAGGCGAAATCGGATACTCTAGCTACTATAGATAGATAGCGAAAAAAATAGAGCTTTAGACTAGTCTAAAGCTCTAATTAGGCTGCTCTAATAATATTCTAAAGCTACAGATGCTATTTAGCTAGTAGGAGATAGATTTTAGCTTTAATCTATAGCCTACTAAAGTATATAACTTATTAATAAATAGTATTATAGAGAAGTATATCTAGGATTATAAGAATACTATATAGGCTTAGTTAGCTTTAGCTAACCTCCTAGTAGATTTCTAGCTAGAATTATTTAAAGCTACTCTATATTGTTTTGAGATCCTATACTTAATACTAGGCAATAGATTTACATAATAGAAGTAGCTATAGGAGGAATATATTATTAGGTATATATTAGAAGATAATAAACATATTAGGTTAGAGAAGAGAAGAAGGAATCTTCTCTTCTCTCTCCCCTAGAAATACTCCTACTAAGGCTAAGCTTATAGGGCTTAGTTAGAGTACTCCTAAGTTATAAACTAGTATAACTCTCCCTACTCTAACTTAATATTCCTAGTATGCGACTACCTATTACTTTTTAATACTCCTACTTAGGTATATACTACTACCTATAGTCCTTACTAACTCTAGGCTACTCCTACTAGCTTCTAACCTCTAGTCTAGAGCCTTATAAGCTTCGTCCTTATTAGAGAGAGTAATAAATTAGAGTATGTTTACCTTCTTATATAAAGGTAATCTATATAGAAAGGGAGAGGGTCGTAAATTAGAGAATATTTGTTGTTTATATATGTTAGTTTACTAGTTTATATAAATACTCTACTTTTATAGGTAGCTCTAGCTTCGTATAAGGTCTTTCTCTTACCCCTTCTCTACTAATATAATATCTCTAATATCTTAATATAGCTTTATAGTAGAGTGTCCTACTAATCCTATTAGATAATACTTTACTTAGTAATAAGCTTACTTAGCTTATAGCCCTTAGGTATGTCTTTCTAGCATATTGTCCCTTTAATCGCAGCTAACTATACTCTTAGCTCTAATACTATAAGGCACCTAACTCTTAGTTATATATAGCTCTAGGTACTAATTCCTTCGCGAGGCGTAGAACTCTAGTCGCTTTAACTAAGTCTTACTCTCCTTTAAGGGTAACGCGACCTAATTCTATATTACTTATTAGAGTGTAACCTTCCTTTATAACCTAGGTCTATAGGAATATAACCTAAATACCCTAACTAGTACTATACTAATTACTACTAGCTTTATAATAGCTAGTATTACCTAGAGCGTAAATTATCTTTAGTATATTATAAAGTCGGGAGGGTACTACGTAGGTCTATATAGCTAGTACTACTCTAACCCTAGGAATCTTTACCTTAAGAGTTTATATACTAACTATTTTAGGAAGAATTAGAAGAAGTACTACTTATTATACTCTAGTCTTATAGATAAAGATCCTAATCTAGTAGGTTAGAGTACTATAAGTTAGAGTACCTTTAGCTAGGATAGGTCGACCCGAGATAAGGTAGGTAACTATAGCCTTTAGTCTCGCCTTCCTACTTCTTAGTATAGTAGCCTATCTCTCTAGATACTAGCTTATTAGAGTTTAGATTAGACTCTAGATCTAGGTCTATAGTATTAGAGAGGTAGGAGTTATAGTTAGAGGGCTGTAGATTATTATCTAATTACGCTAGACTATTATTAGGAGAATAAGTATTATAGGCTACTTACCTACCTTATAGACTATAGCTATAATGCTTTCCTAGAACTTCGCTTAAACTAAGAAGCTAGTAACCTTTTCTTTTTATAGTTTAGAGATAAGACCCTCTAGCTATACGAGCTAAATCTAGTCTAAACTAATCTATCGCTATTTATCTAGAGCGACCTTATTTATTATAGGATTCTAGTCTATCTCTAGTAGGCCGAGATTACCTAATTAGAGTAGAGTATTTTTAGGAGGCTATTTACTACTTAGGATTAGGTAACTAACTATAATTTGAATTAGATAAGTAAGAGGATCGAGGCCCTTTTCTATAGGTACCTCGCTAACTAGGCCTTCCTTCTATAGGTTACTAGGCGTACCTTAATTCCTCTACTTATAAAGGAGGAATCTCTATTAAGTAAGGGGATTACTACCTTACTATAATAGCCTCTAGGCTCTATTTCTAATATAGCTTTCTAAGATATAAACCTTAGTTAGAGGCGTTAGAGTTCTAAAGGTCCTATCGCTTAGTTACTTAGAGAGAGCTAGGAGTAGGAGAGGTAGGAACGAGTATTATTATCTTAAGGCCTCTCCTCTCCTTTAACTTATTACTAACCTTCTAGGTTAGACACCTATATAGCTAGTACTAGTTCTATCTTTCGTAGGAGTCTAAGGAGTTAGCTAGTTAGGAGTGTCTATAGTAATATTTATCCTCTTTCTCCTACTATAGACGATCTCTAGGAATAAAGAGCTACTTCCTTAACTAAAGCTACTCTACTACCTTCTTAAATTAGGGTCCTAGCTTTAGTTTAATTAGACTGTCGGCGATTATATTAGAGGTCTTAACGTAGCTAATAGAGATAATACCCTTCTTATAGAGGTCTCGCTAGTAATAGTAGGCTATATCGATATACTTTAACCTCTTACTAGCGTATATATCCTTTACTAGAATATTTACTACTTAATTATCCTCTTATAGCTATACTATTAGTAAGCCTATAGCGAACTTTATATCCTCTCTAATCTATAGGCTCTAACTAATATGCCTTTATATTGTTATATCTCGGAGGATCTAGTAGAGGAACTATAACTACTTTATATATCTTACTATTACTATATACTCTACCTCTATTATTAAGCCTAGTACTATTTCTTACTTCTTACTAGCCTATAATACTAGTCCTCTAGTAAGTATAAACATATTCTCTAGTACTAAGATATAGTCTAACTTATCTATTATATAGTCTAAGTTAGAGTACTCTATAAGTATATCTTATACCTTCGCGTTATATATAATCCCTAGGTCCTTTAACAAGTGTATATACCTCCTAAGCTTCTTTAAAGCTTACTAGTAGTTCTTAGCTAGATCTAATATATACTAGCTTAGCCTTCTAAGTACGAATATAATATTAGGCCTAGTTAGGACGCTAATATATATCTAGCTACTAATAGCTTCCTAGTACTTCCCCCTATTAACTCTAATATCGTTAGGTGCTAATAGTCTGATTATATTATAGCTATCTAGAGGTAATTAGGCTAGTTAGGCGCTCTCTACTAATATTATAAGCTTATCTAGCACCTTCTCGATATAGTATGTCTAGTCTAGGCGTAAGGTACTAGCTTTCTAGTCTCTAATAATCTTAATATTTAGTAGGTAGGTTACTCTACCTAAGTCCTTAATCTTTAAAGAATATCGCAAACTTTCTCTTAAACTAGTCTATATCGGCTATGCTCTTTGCTCCTATTATAATACTATCTACGTATACTAGTACTATTAGTTTCTAGATAGAATATATAAATAGGTAAGGGTCTACTCTACTCTAAATAAAACCGATCTTCTTAATCTTTCCTTTATAGAGTTAGTACTAGTCTTAGGCTACTTACTTTAGACTATATAAGCTCTTTTCTAGCTTAAGTACCTCGCCTAGGTTAACTCTAATACTATATAGTATACGTATTAGAATAACCTCCTTAAGAACTAATTCTATAAAAGTATTATTAATATCGACCTAGTATAGTTCCTAGTTGTTTATATATACTATAGGTATAAAGAGGCGGATAGTATTATATCTAACTATTAGGGCGAATATATCTTTAAAGTTAACTATAAGCACCTAGCTAAATCCTCTAGCGACTAGTTAGGCCTTAAACTTATTAACTAATCTATTAGTATTATATTTTATATCGAAGACCTATTTAGACGTAATTAGATTAGCTCCTACTAGTATAGCTATAGCCCTATAGGTTAGGTTACCTTCTAGCGTAGTAGTTTCTACTTATATAGCCTCTAGCTATAGGTGTCTCTACTTCTTATTAGAGACTACCTACTCGTATGTCTTTAGGATAGGTATTTTCTCTAATAGTCATATTCTAGCTCCTACTACTACTAGGCCGAGCTCTTCTATATCTGCCGTAAATCCGAACTAATTACCTTTATACTAATAGAGCTCTTTCTCTACGTTTATACTTAATATTATATTATAGATTATAATAAAGCTTCTAATTATCTCTATAGCTTCCTTTAGCTTGTCCTACCTCCTCTTATTACTTTTAATCCTAATAACTCTTACTAGTTACCTTATTTAACTATCTTAGTAGGTCTCTTTCTACTCTAATCTTATCTAATCTATCTAGTACTATCCTTATTCTCTTACCTAGTATTAGTATAGAAGGTACGCTTAGCGCTCCTAGTATAGATAGTATAACTAGTACAACTAGTATACTATCCGATACTTCTTACTCTAACTAGCCTCGCTCCTTCTCCTACTACTCTAACTTAGTATTAGAGTTTAGGTTATACCTCTTAACGCTAGTATTAGGTTTTGGTAGCTATAGTAGTTCGATATATATTATAACTCTACGTATAACGCTAGCGTTAGGTTTTAGTAGCCGTAGTAGTTCGATATATATTACTACCCTATATATTATAACTTAGAGTAGGTTCCTATTAGGTTTCGATACTAGGTTTAGGTTAGGCTTTAGTAGACGCCCGACTAGCCTTTATGTTAGTATAGAACTACTCTAATTCTTTAGAGTAAAGCTAAGTTTAATATCACCTTCCTTACTTTCTTTAAAGAATTTAATAGATCCTATAGCGATAATCTATTTTAAATTAGGCGCCTAGATCTTCTACATCTTAGTAGTACCCTTAATATACCTAATAAACATATCCTTATGTCTCCGATTTATTAGCTTATCTCTCTTCGAGTCTTTAGGCATCGATCTCGGGTCGATATATAAGATAACCTAGTACTTCTAAACGCGTATATAGTCGATAGAGGGTCGTTTCTCTAACTAGGCTTCCTCTAGCGTTACTAAGAGGTCGTTAATCTTAATAAGGTATAGGTTATATATATATTAGCTCGCTATTAGAGCTTCTAGCTAGAATTCGGTTAGAAGTCCTATATCTTTAATTATCGCTCTAACTACCTACTTCGTATCGCTAATATACTTCCTAGTAATACTATTTACCTAAGAGTTATATACCTTAGTTAGGTTAAGTTCTATACTATATTCTAATTCCTATTCCTTTAGAATAGATAAGAGCTTACCTATATTATTACTCCTTACTACCTTAGGCTTATAGCTATTAGTCTAAAGCTCGACCTTCTTTTACTAATATTAGAGTACTTTAGCTACTTCCGACTTCTTCTTTAGAAGGTACCCCTATACTTTCTATAAGTAATTATCGATAATAATAAGGAAGTATCTCTATCCTTCTCTTAATAGTAGTAATAGGCTATAGATATTAAGTAAGATAAGTTTAAAGATCTAGCGCTTCTAGTTAGTTATCTTTTTCTACTTTCTTTTTATATTCGCGAGTCTGTATGTTTTATAGTCGAAACTATTAATAATAAGTACTAGGCTCTTTAGCGTAGTAACCTTATAAAGAGATCTAAGCTTTACTATACTATAGTATAAGAAACAATAGTACTAGAGATTATAGATCTTATATATAGTTTGGTTAGAGTTATCTACGTTAGCTATTAGAGTAAGTAGAGACTCTATTCTATTCTCTGCGCCGTCTATCTAAGGGGCTAGGGTACTATAGACTTTCTAGAGTTAATAGACTCTATAAGAAGAATAATATTCGAGAACTAGGTTAATATTCGAATTTACTATATAAAATGTATTAGGAGGTATTATTCTAACTAAATCAAATTTCTAAACAAGCTTTTAACCTAAGATTAGAGTAACACCTAGGTTTAGAATATAGAGCGCTAGTAATATAAGACTCTTTCTAAATATATTAAAGATCTCTATCGTACCTCTATATCTACTCTCTAAGAAACTATCTCCGACCTTTATCCTTCTCTAGCTAGTTAGGTCTAGGTTCCTAAAGAGATTTTTGTTATTAGATATATACGCTAATACGCTAGATTCTAGGAGGATAGTACCTTATAGAAGCCTACTCTTATAGTCCGTAGTAGCTTCTACCTATTTATTATTACCCTTATTTTCTTTATTAGAAGAGTCTAAGCTCTTAGAGAAACTTTAGTACTTAGAGTTAGAGTTACTAGATAATAATAATATATTAGCTTTAGCTACGTATATTTTATTCTTCTTCTACTTACGCTTACTTTTACTCTTATTAGAGTGCTTCTTATCCCTCTTACCTAGTCGTAGCTTACTCTAACTAGACCTACTCTTTACTTTAACCTTAAGTACTTTAATCTTCTATATTAGAATGTTTGGATTAGTTGTATTTATAGTTCTTTAACGCTATAAGCTAGTCTAACGCTTATACTTCTTCTCTTTTAGTATCTTCTAGTACTCTACTAGTCTTAGCTATTTTATAAAGAGGTAGTTAGTTAATCTATAGAGAAAGTATAATCTAGCCTTCCTAGCGTCTATACTTATTATATAGTTAGAGCCCTATATCTAAGCCTTCTCTTCGAATAGGATATATATAATCTTTATACTATCCTTTGTGCCTATTAGATCGATCGTACGTCTAATGTTATAATACTACTCTAGTAGGGCGTTGAGTAGTTACTAGACTACTCTATTATATAAGTATAGGATTCTTATATTAGGCTTAATACTAACAATTTTATGTAAGAGGTTTAATAAAGTTGTATAGATATTATTAAATATTATGTCCTTATCTATCTTATAGGTTATATACTATTACTAGTATACTCTTAATAAGGTTAGAAGATTCTTACTATATTTTAAGAGTAAGAGAGACTATACTTCTATAGCTCTTATATAATCTAGTGTTAGAGTTAAATCAATCTTATCTAGGCTCTAAGTAATCTTAAATAGGGCGGTAGAGTTATCCTAATACTACTTATTAGTATTTTCAAGCTTATATATATAATTCCTAACTTTGTACTATAAGTACTTAGCTTCGGGTATAGTAGCTTATAGTACTATTCTAATAAGGCCTAGGTCTAGCTAATTATAATCCTACGATTCTAAAGTACTCTAATCGTTCTAAATAGTACTCTAACTAGTACTCTGGCCGCTCCTACTAGAAGAGCTCTAACTAATATATAGGTCTCTTAGCTTAGAGCTTAATAGGTTAGATACCCTCTATAGTAGTTAAATACTAGCTAGGATAAGAGATAGCCGTATAATAAAGATCGGAAAGTTAGCCTCTATAATAACTAGAACTTCGCTATTTAGAATCGTAGTTCTTAGGCTTACTAGAAGAGGGGCCTTTCGATCTAGTAGCTATACGACTCTCTTCGATATAAGTAGTCGTATTACCTACTTAAACTAAAGCTCGTAGTTCTGTTAAGTAAGAGTAGAGACCTTCTTCCTATCCTTAGTAGAATCTATAGTAAAAGGTATTATAAACGAATAGATAGATAAATAAATAATAAACAAATTAGTAGTTTTGTATCGAAATCTAGTATAGTTTTAAAAGGTTACTACTAACTTTCAACTATGTCTAGTTTGTTACTAGGCGCTTTTATAACTTATCTATACATAAGGAGCTACTCTAATTAGTCCTTCGATTAGCTCTAGTCTTCCTATATAGGGCGGTAGTAGCCTCTAGTCTACCTTTAATTAATAACTAGATTAAGTACAGTCTTCTAATAATTTCGACTTCTAGCTATAGGTAAAACCTAGGCTTATAACCTATTATTCTAAGAACCTACACTTAATACTAGGTAATAGATTTACGTAATAGAAGTAGCTATAGGAGGAATATATTATTAGGTATATATTAGAAGGTAAATAAACATATTAGGTTAGATTAGATTAGAGAAGAAGGAATCTTCTCTTCCTTCTTCTCTAGAAATACTCCTACTAAGGCTAAGCTTATAGGGCCTTAGTTAGAGTACTTCTAAGTTATAAACTAGTATAACTCTCCCTACTCTAACTTAATATTCCTAGTATACGACTACCTATTACTTTTTAATAGGATTCCTTATTTAAATTTGACGCTAGTAATAGAAGAGATACTATAGGATAAGAATAATATTCCTAATATTAAGGAGCTTTTAATGCTTTTAGAAGAGTAATAGTTAAAGCTCTAAAGAGAATTACCTATTAAGAATAGTAGCTAATATACTAGAGTATGTCGATTCTTAGTAGGAGAGAGTAATACTAAGGTTATAAGTAATAATAAGTTGCTCCTTAGCTATATTACTAAAGCCTAGAGATAAAAGGCAAAGAAGTAAGTAGCTTTAATAAAGATAACGCTAACTATATAGAAGTAGTCCGTTTAGTAACTATAGTAGATATTTATATAGACAGATATTTATAATAGTATTACGAACCTAGCTACTATAGTAGTAGAAGTTAATAATACTTATATAGAGGTACCTACTATAGAGTAGTATATAGTAGTTAAAGTTAATAAGCTAGCTAATACTATAATAGAGATATCTTTACTTAAGGAGGATGTACTAGCTAGACTAGCTATAGAGTATAAGGTTTAGTAGGATGCTAGTTATATAGTTCCTAACGTAGCTAATATACTAACTACTAGCTATTCTTAGATAGAACCTAATATAATAGAAGTTAAGGATTCTAATATAATAGAAGTTAATACTCTAGTAGTAGAGTAGAGATCTTATAGCGCTTATAAGCTAAAGAAGAAGCTAAAGCGTAGTTTAAGATAGATAGAAAAAGAGCGTTAGTAACTAAAGTCTTTATTATTTTAGCTAATATATAGTAAGGAGATTAATAGGCCTAAGACTCGACTTAACTATTACTACTACTAAAAGAAGTACTTCCTTAGAAGCTAGAAACGCAAGAATCTATAAACTATAAGACCCCTCCTATTAGAATAAGAATAACCGAATTCTTATTATATTCTTAAAATATTAATATAGATATATATATATCTATTACCTATTTAGCTTCTTAGTATTCTTTATAGTATTATCGAAGTAAGCTATAAAGTAAGTAAGGCTCTAGTATAGACGCCTTATTATATTAGTATAAGAATTAGTAGAGCGGTAGTTAAAGTTAAAGATTAGCTAGCTATACTAGGAGCTATAGGCCTAGAAAGAGTATACTAGCATCTTAATAGAGTTATAAACGCGCTTACTATTAAAGTATAGAGAACCTTAAGGATAGTATCTAGTAATACTCTATTTACTACTACTACTACTACTACTACTACTATTACTACTACTACTACTACAACTACTCTACTAGCTAGATATTAAGATATTAGAGCTAATTAATATAACCAAGCTCTAATAGGTTACTAGACCTAGTAGAGGCTAAGTAGGACTATTATCGAAACCCTCGAATTCCTCCTTATTTTCTTTACTATTATTATTACTATTATCGCCCTTAGTAGTAAGAGTAGCGCTCTAAGAGGCATAATAAGGTATAGTAGTATAAGTACTAAAGTCGTAGCTAGCTATCTAATTATTGTATAAGTAGCCTAGGTAGGTACTATAGAATAATAGATTATTACTATTATTATCCTTAAAGCTAATATAGCCCTTAAAGAGATAAGAGCTTAGGTTCCTATAATAGCGCGTATATCTAGTATTACCTAGGTATAAGCGAGTACCCTTAGTACTAGAAGTAAGAATATATAGGATATAGTTACTACTACTATAAGAATTTATTTCTAGGTTGTTATTAACTTCTAGCGCACGCTCTAGATAGTATAGGCTAGCTATATTCTTATAGTTCTTAGTAAAGAGTTCTATATACTTAGCCTTTAGGCTCTACTTTATATAGGCTATATATAGCTACTTATTATAGGTATAGATAATAGTCTTATACTACTTATAAGTTATAGTACTACTCTTAACCTTTATACTAGAGAAGCTATTAAAAGCTATATCGATCTTCTTAGCTAAAGCAACTATCTCTTTAATCTTAGCTTTACGCTTAGATAAGCGTATAAAGGCTAGCTTCTTATAGTAGTTATTAGTAGGCTTCTTTAGTAGATTACTACTAGACCTACTTATTATAAAGCCCTTCGTTAGTCTTAGCCTTTAGCGTATATTCTTTAATATAATATTATATTTGTAGTCTTAAGGCTTAGAGACTCCTTATCTAGGATATAATAAGATTAATTAACTAAATTAAGTATAAGGCTCCTAACTACTATATAAAGAGCGTATCCTATATATAAAGGAAATCCTACTTCTTCTAGCTATACTCTATTATACTCTCTACTACCTAGTATAGAGTATAGTACTCTATTATAATCTCTTATAATTACTATAGATAATACCGGACAGTCGAGCTATAGGCTCAGACAGCTAGGCTAGCAAGCTAAGCCGCATATAACGCACGTATACGTATACTATACGCTTCGCTTCGTAACTAAACGAAGGTAGTAATTAGTTTCTAACCAGGCTCTATTATTAGAGACTAAGGCTCTATATGCTGCTACATACCTTTGTATCGATAGCCTATCGCATACGTTCTTAATTCTAATTACTCTACCCTAGTTATAGCCTATAGAGTGCTTACAATAACTAGTGTCCCCCCTCCTAGCTAAGTAGGCTCTACGCCTGCTCGTACGTAGCGCTAACGCGACGCGGAGGCTAGAGGCGACTAGCTCGAAGTAGGGGAGACAGTCGACGAGGAGATAGCTCGTCTCGAGTAAGAGTAGGCGGTACTAGATAAGGAGTAACGCCTCTATAACCTCTAAGTAGACGTAGCGCGTTATAAGCGCCTATAGGTAGCAAGTTTCTAGGCTATAGAGGTAGCGACTACATTATCTACGTAGTTAGCCGACTTACCTACTATACCTACGCGTAGCTTAGGCGGCCTACGCCTCGAACCTCTATCGAAGTTCTCTAGTAAGACGCTAAAGAAAGCAAGAACCTTTATCCGCTATTTAGAGAAGGTGTTTATATTATTAGGCTAGGCCTATAGCAATACGCACGCGCGGATTATATACGCGAGTATGTTCCTCGAAGGAGACACCTCGGAGACCTAGTATAATAAGTATAAGGTCTCGAACCTAGCGCCGGACTATACCTAGGAGATGTTTTGCTAGGAGATAGTAGACGCAGTCGAGGATCCTGCTAATCGCAGGCTTACTATCGCCTAATAGTATAAGAGCGCTAAGTAGGGCGAAAAGCAGAGTGCCTCGTCCTTTACTATATACTTAGCTACGCTAGAGGAACAAATAGAACTCTATACGCCTACGTAACGTATATAATACTTACTCGTAAAGCTACGGGATACCCTAGGCGAGGCTATTATAGTCTACTATTAAGCGCTAAAGACTTAGGACAAATTGATCTCTCTAGCAACCCGGATTAAGTAAGCGGGGGTAAGAGGCTCGCGTGCTACGTATAAGCACACCGCTAGTAAACCTTATAACTAACGGGACTATAAGAAGCCTAATAAGGGCGATAGCAAGAAGTCTAGAGGAGATTCCTAGAAGCTACTACCGCCTCCGCCTACTAGGAGTAGTAGCGGAGTAGCTAATAAGAACGACAACTATTATAACTATAGTAAACCCGGCTATTAGGCGCGGGATTGTCGTGCCCTAAAGAAGGAGACGACGGCTTCTACCTATAAGATAGAGGTAGTAGAGCCTACGAAGGCTTAACGCTATACCTAGGCCTACTTACTATATAAGAGGCGGGTAGTAGTACGTCGGGTAAGGGCTAGTTATCGGTCGAGGAGCCCTTCTATAGCCTCGACTATAAGGGAATATAACCTAGGTCTAGACGCAGCCCTAGTACCTACGAAGCGCCTATATAGCGTAGTTGTCGTCGTAGAAGGAGACGAAGTTAAGACAGACATGTTACTTAATAATTACGTAGATATTAACGTCGTATCTTAAGCTTACGTCTTGTAGTATAGGCTTAAGCGAGTCGTAAGCGTGCCTCTTCCTACTATAGATTCGTTCTAGGGGAAGAGAGGCTATTATTATAGCGCGTATCGGCTTAAGATCCGACTAGCAGATAGTACTAGATGCGAGAAGCATACGTAGGGCATATTCTTCGCCTTAGATATGCCTAGAGCGCTAGTTTTGCTAGGGCGGCCTTAGAGGCGCTAGCAGGCTATTATCGTGCATAGCGACATAGATAAGTAGCGTTATAGTAGCGTGTTATCTACAATACGCGTGCTTAACGCTAGGCGCTTCTATTAGTCGCTAAAGACCGAATCTTATATGTTCGCGGTCGCTACTAGTGTAATAGTAGGACTAGCACCTCTTCCCGACGAAGTTAAGGACTTCGCTAATATGTTTACTAACGAGAAGAGTGTAGCTAAGCTTAAGCGCGTTAACGGCGCGGAGTATACTATTACGTTATAAGTTAGTAAGAAGCCGCCTTTTCGCCCTCTATATAATCTATTAGGAGTAGAGCTTAAACTACTTCGGGAATATCTCGATTAGGCCCTTCGGAATAGTTAGATCTGGCGTAGTACTAGCGAGGCGGGTGCTCCTATTCTGTTTGTTCCTAAGAAGGACAGTACTATGCGGTTATATATAGATTACCGAGGGCTAAACGAGATCTCGATTAAAGACCGATGCCCCTTACCTCTTATAGACGAGACGCTTACGCGGCTCGGGCGGGTAGTATAGTTCTCTAAGTTGGACCTAAAGGATGCATACTATAGGATCCTAATTAAGGAGGACGACCGCTAGAAGACTACGTTTCGCACGCGCTATAGCTATTTCGAGTACTTAGTAATGCCGTTCGGGCTAACTAACGCTCCTACGACTTTTTAGGCATATATTAACCGAGCTCTTATAGGCCTTATTAATATCTGCTACGTAGTATATCTAGATAATATCCTAATCTATAGCGACTTACGCGAAGAGTATACTTAGTACCTACGCCTTATATTAGAGCGGCTGCGGAAATACGCCCTCTATGCTAGCTAGAAGAAATGCGAGTTCTATACCTACTAACTAGAGTTCCTAGGCTTCGTTATTAACGGCTCCGGCGTGTCGATAGATAAGAGTAAGCTTAGCGTAGTTAAGGAGTAGCTAGTACCTAAGACCCTTAAGGAAGTCTAGAGTTTCCTTAGCTTCGCTAACTTCTATAGGCGGTTTATTAAGAACTACTCGAGGATAGCGGCACTGCTTACTATAATAAGTAAAGGGAAGGGTAGCCTATTCCTATAGGGAGAGCCTAAGGAAGCTACATTTCGCACGCTAATAGTAGCCTTTACTACTACTCTAATCCTCTAGCATTACGACCCTAAGCTCCTAATTAAGATAGAGACGGATGCCTCTAGGTTCGCCTTAGGCGGTATCCTCTCCTAGCTCTTCGTAGGCGAGGATACTACTTGTTAGCACTCTATCGCCTTCTACTCTTAGAAGCTTACTCTAGTAGAACGGAACTATAAGACCTATAATTAGGAGCTGCTAGTAATCGTTAAGTGCTTTAAGACGTAGCGCTACTACCTTAAAGGCGCGCTATAGGCGATTCGCGTACTATCCGACTATAACAACCTTCGCGGTTTTATAGGCGTAAAGCAGCTAAATAGCCGCTAGGCTCGGTAGGCTATATACTTATTAAGGTTCGATTTCGCTATTAAGCATAATAAGGGGACTAACAACTTAGCCGACGGACCTTCTTACCGCGCGGACTACGCACCTACTACGTAAGCGGCAAACACGCTCCTTCTAACCCTAAGGAACAAGCTATTATTCTAGGGATAAGAGGGCGGGCAGACCGACAACCCTATTATAGATCGTATCTAGGTTGCGTGCGTATAGTAGGCTAGGAGCATAGAGCTTCCGCTCTAGCCTTAGGAGGGTTAACCTATAGTAGCGCTACTAGCCTTTATTTATAAGGTAGTAACCTAGGAGGAGACCCTAATAGGCGGCGTCTTAGGCAACCTAGAGACCTTGCTACGTAAGCTATAAGTAGCCTTAGAGCGCCTTAAGAGTACTAGCGAGGACTAGGAATTTAAGTATAGCGTCTAGTATATAGAGGGTCGCATTTAGGTCCTAAGTAACGAAGCGTTAAAGGCGTAGCTACTACGCTTATACTACGACAACCTATTAGCTAGCTACTTCGGAAGAGACTGTACTCTCGCCTTACTAGCAAGGAAGTATTAGTAGCTAGAGATAGTAAAGGAAGTCGATAGCTATGTCTAAACCTACTATATGTGCCAGATAATAAAAAATAGACGCTATCGCGGATATAGCGAGGCGTATGCTCTACTATTACCTAATAGGCTATAGTAGGAAATTATAATAGACTTTATTACAGACCTGCCTCTAAGTAAGCTCCTCGGCCGCGTATACGATGCTATCCTAGTAATTGTCGATAGGTTCTCTAAAATAGTAATCTTCGTCCTAACTAATAAGACATATACTAGCGTAGAGCTAGCGAATATCCTAATACGCGAGGTCGTACGCCGTTTTAGTATGCCTAAAGGCGTACTCTTAGATTAGGGTAGCGTTTTTACTAGCTAGTACTAGAGCGACTTTGTATGCGAGGCGTAGCTAAAGTATAAGCTTAGTACGGCGTTTTACCTACAAACGGATAGCTAAATAGAGCGGGCAAATTAGACCCTAGAATAGTACCTCTAGTATTACTATAATAATAAGCAGAATAACTAGGCGGAGCTATTACCGCAAGCTAAGTATACAAGCAACGTATGCGATAATGCTACTACTAGTATGTTACCTTTCTAGGTAGTACTAGGTTTCTAACCTTCCCTAATACTAGCGCCTTAGGACGAGTCTGCCGAGGGGAGGGTACTAGCTACTATAGAGCGTGCGTAGTAGCTACGCGACGTAACTAAGAAGCTAAAAGAGAATTAGCGATAGATAGTAAACTAGCGAGCGGAGTACTACGACGCGTAGCATAAGCGCTAAGTATATTCTATAGGTAATATAGTACTACTATCGACTAAGAACTTACGACTACTAGTGCCTAAGAAGAAAATAGCAGCCTAGTTTGTCGGACCTTTCTAGGTGCTCGACGCAATTAGCAATTAGGCTTATTATTTAGTACTACCTACCTAGTACTAGATCTATAATGTCTTCTACGCCTCGCTACTAGAGCTATAGAACGGCCGAGTAGGCGAGGAGCCTACCTATCCTATGCCCCTCGCCGAAGAGGATAGCGAGTATAAGGTTAAGGCTATTAGAGGTACTAGGGTACATAGTAGTATACGCTAGTACCTAGTATAGTAGAAGGAGTAGCTAGAAGACTATAACCTCTAGGTTAATAAGGCAGACTACGAGGGTTTAAAGGACCTAATCGAAGTATACTTAGCGTAGGAGAAGAGTAAGAGGAGCTTAGGCAAAGGGAAACAGAAGAAGTAAGCCTAGAGGGAAAAGTATATTATAGGCTACCTATACTATGGCCCTAGGCGGGGCGTAGGAGCTAAGTATACTTACGGCCGGAGCCGCTTATCCTCTAAGGGTGCCTAGGGTAGAGCTACTCTTTATTACCCTCTACCCCCTCTATCTTATTATCCTCCTTAGGACCTAGAAGGCCTATAAGGCCCTTACGCTCCTAGCGAGAGATTAGTATGCGCCGATCTAGTAAGGAACACTTATAGAACAAACTTACCTCTATCTCGTCGTCGAGGCGGGCCTAGAGCCTACTTATAGCGGTATTAGCACGACTAAGGTTAGCGGCAGGCACGCGGGCCTTAAGGAACTAGTAGGAGGTTAGTACGCGACGAGCAAGCGATAGGCCTAAAGACTTATAGCGCGACCGAGCTCGAAGAGGCCGACTAGGGCCTAGATATTCTATACTATAGCGGCGATAGCTTAGGTGTTACTACCCGCTTACGCGGCGCTAATAGTACGCTTACTCTTAGCCGCGATAGCAAGATAGCGCTAAGGGACGGAGTCGTAGTAACGCTATAGCCTCTACAGATAGTTAGTATCTAAAGGTTATACCTATAGTATATAATACGTAGGCGAGGGACATACCTTAAGTAGCTTGCGCTAGTTCGTAGTAGTATCTAGGAACGCTTGCTAGGCGGCCTCGTAGTTAGCCTTCGAGGTATTAGCGTCGCGCCTAATACGCTCTACCTCGGCGTAGGCGCGGAGTATAATATTATACTCTGCCGCTATAGCCTAGTTTATTAGAATATAGGTATAGTTGTTCTTACTATAGCTACAAGCCTAATTAGTAGTTACGCTAAGCTAGAGAAGTATATACTTAGGGCGTGCGAATATATATACTAGTTATAACGCTACTACTACCCTAACTTAAAACATATATTATACTACTTGTACTCTAAGGTAGGGTTAGCTACGCGTCTCGTATATTTGGAGTAGGCGACACTTACGCTTAAGGCCGATATATTAGGCGTAATACTTATAGTCGTCGATAAGGGGCTCCTCGCCGTAAGTATAGCGGCTAGAAGGCGTGTTAGGAGTAGGCGGGCCGCGTACGGGTATGCTAGAGGTAGCTAGCGGAGCGCTAGTAGCGCGCTTAGAACCCTTAGGAGGTATTGCCGATAATTTAATATAGAAGGAAAAAGTTAGGAAGGTAGCGTGCGTAGAGCAAACTTTGTACCTACGCGCTATCCCTACTACGGAAGCTTCCTATAGGCGGAAGCTCCCTATTGTTATAGGCAACCTATACTAGGACTAATTAGAGGCGTCGAGCGTATTTATAGCACGCGTCGCGTAATAACAACAAAGAAGTCATATTACGCGGATTATAACTAAGACACGATTTATAGTGCTACTTTAGTATAGAGGGAGGTTCGTAGAAGAGACGAGCTACTTATAGAGTAGACTATAAAGGGCTAACGCTTGCTCCGCGCAAGTAGGGAGCAGCCTAAGTGTCGAGACGACCCTTATAGGGGAAGGGGGCAAATAATACCGGATAGTCGAGCTATAGGCTTAGACGGCCGGGCTAGTAAGCTAAGCCGCACGTAACGTACGTATACGTATACTATGCGCTTCGCTTCGTAACTAAACGAAGGTAGTAATTAGTTTTTGACTAGGCTCTATTATTAGAGACTGAGGCTCTATACGCTGCTACATACCTTTGTATCGATAGCCTATCGCATACGTTCTTAGTTAAGTAGATTTAGAGAACCTTATATACTACTAAGGTAGTATAGTATCTCTCTACTAGTTATTCTTTATAGGTGCCTTCTTAGAGGAAGTATACTATAGTAGAGAAAGAGGAGAGCCTATAGAGTCTAGTCTAGATAACTAATAGATAAAGGAGGTAGAGAGATATATAAGGACTTCTTATAGTACTATTATAAGAAGTAGATAGTAGCTTTATCTTATACTTATTAAAAGGTCGAATTATACTATTATACTATAAGATATTTCTATACAGATTTCTAATCTATCTATAGATATCTATTTATTCTTCTTATTCTTCTTATTCTTCTTATTCTTCTTATTCTTCTTATTCTTCTTATTCTTCTTATTTCTCTTATTTCTCTTATTTCTCTTATTTCTCTTATTTCTCTTATTTTTTTGTCTTATTTGTCTTATTTGTCTTATTTGTCTTATTTGTCTTATTTGTCTTATTTGTCTTATTTGTCTTATTTGTCTTGTTTCTTTTATTTCTTTTATTCTTCTTATTCCTTCTATTTCTTCTTATATATACTAAGCTACTTATACGACTACGCTTTCCCTACGTTACCGCTCTCGCTAAGGCTCGGCGGAAGATTTAGAGTTTTCTGCGTTACGTAGTCCGTGTTTTTAAGTAGCTAATTAGAAGGTCCGCTTCGCGGGAAATTTCTTTAGTAAGATAGCAAGACAAGCTTGCCAATAATAAGGTATAGCGGAAATGCAGCCCGCTATGTTGTGGCATCGGACGTAGCGACCACAATCTACCCCTGTCAGCTCCACCACACTTACAAGGCAGCGCATGCTTTTACTCAATGCGGTCTCAATCATCAAACTTTCTCTCGCCAGAGCTCGAACGCGGAGGACATGACTCTCAGCAGATGCTGGAGTGTGCGCCTGGTCGCGCCAATCCTTCGAGACGCCGAAATAAGCATCCGAATAGCTAGAGACACTGGATCGGACAATACCGACTGCAGCAGCTCACTGGATCAATAGCCCTCTGGCGCCAATATGATCATGACAGATACAGCTCAAGCAGGCGGGCAGACGGCCACTATCATTCGGACCATGCCGATCGACATTGAACTGGGCCAGCACCGTCTGAAAGCGAGCAGCTATGCATTGCTTGGCCGTTGCTGTTTCTTCCGAGATGCCGAGGGGAATGTCATCCTCGAACATAAGCTACATGAAGTGGCCCGAAAATGCTTCCCGTACAGCAAGCATCGAGCATATGAGAAGCCCTTGACCATCACCTTCTTAACGGAGCAGGATCTGATCGTTCAATACGCTGGCAGCACTATCACAAGGGGCAGCCCAGTCTACCAATTTCGACAGGAGCAAGATTACCGCAGCTTCTAGGGTGTACGGCCAAGCAATTATTGCATGAATTCCATCTAGACTCCATCTTCACGGTCAACACACGCAGCGGCCGCGATGCCGTCAATGAGTGCATCAAGCTATGGCAAACGCAGTCTGGCTCTCGAGATACCACCATCTCTTTTCCGGCTTGGCGGCATGGCGGCATGAAAGACTTCGAGCTGCCGCTGAAATGGTTCAACAGTCCTCGACCAGTGAAGGACTCAAACATCGCTCACATGGAACTCGCACGAGATCAGGTAGCTGTAGCCAAGCAGAGTAGCTCAGGCGGAAGCAGTATATTCTCGAAATCCAAGTCGAAACATTCAAGTCGGACAGCGCAGAACAGCGCTTCAGCCGCCACTCCGGTCTCAGTCAATACCGTCTCTGCGCAATCGGTCTTCGCCCCGCAACAGTTCATTGACGAGGTTGGCTTCTTAGACATTAAGTTCGCCAGCGGAGATGAGTTCCAGACATTCATGAAAGCATTTGAACATGCAGCTGCTGAATCAGGTGGAAGACGAGACTCAATCTCTGCGACCCGCCCGTCGTTAGGTGCGGGAGACCAAGCAGGAGAAGTCGGTTCATCTAACATGTCCATCAACACCTCCTCAACCGCATGCACAGGTGTCACATCATGGACCGGCTCTTCCATCAGCTCCGCGCAGCTTCCACACCGCAGTCGCGCACCCAGCATGACGGAGGAGATTGAAGAGGGAGATTTTACTTCGCCACCATGTGGAGGACGGCAAGACAACGTCGAGCGACTGGAGCAGAACCAGATCCCGCCTCGACAGCAAGAAGCTAAACGCATCCCGCCAGCGCTGAATCTACCGCCAACGACCGCGACAGGGCTGGTGCCGAGGGATTCTGTGATCCGCGATGACGAGTATAGCTGTTCTCCAATTCTTGGAGGCAATATGACGCGTGCGATCGCTCCGATTGCTGGAGCTCCACGTTCAGGTCGAGGCAGTCCAAAAGGTGTGACGCCTTCGGGCTTATTGGGCTAGCATTCTGGGAGACGGAGAGGTCAGGCCTGCTGAGATTCTTTGCGACAAGGATACATACAGGCCAAAGATCACACCGTAGACTTGATGTCACAAGGGATACATCAAAGGCAGTAATACATAGCGCAGACCACCATTAGAAAATATCAGATTGCATGAGCGACGACATCAGCGATGGGAGCACGAGAGATCTCATCTCGAGTTTTGAAAAGAGATATCACGGTATGAAACTACGACTTGAGCTTGACCAGGGAGACACGTCCGCTCCATGGTGTCGGTTCTGTACCTCGAGTATCCTCATTTACTCTCAGCAAGCTCAGTCAAACGTGATCTTCTTCCCTTGAAATGGCACGGGCGCTTCCTTTCTCTCCTTCGCCTTCTTCGCCGCCTCCCAACTAGGATGGATCGATCCACTATCGTCCCTATGCTTCGGCTCCTGCACCTTCGCGTGCACCTCACCTCCACTCGCCTTCCCATCGCCACTTCTTACCTCACCCGCGCCCTTACCCACGAAGGCCGGTCGACCTTTTCCGTGCCGGCGATCCGCCGAACCATCTGTAGCACCCCTTTTCGGATCCCACCCTGGATCCCTCTTCTGATTCTGCTTCTGCAAATGCTTAGCCTTGACCCCGTACTTCTTCTCTGCAATCGCTCGTCGCGCCTGCTGCCCCCGTCGATTCTTCTTTGGCGCAATGTCGAGGTCGCCGTCGATGTCGGAGCCGGAGCCGGAGATGTAGCCCCCGAGAGTCAGGGATGGGATGGAGGCCGACTTCTTCGGAGCCGGTGCCTTTTGGGATTCTGGTGAGGAGGCGCCGCCACTGTCGTCTTCTGGCTCGGAGAGTGAAAGATCGGCTGCGTGATCGTACTTCGTGGGCTTGGAGTGCGTCGAGGTAGATCTGGACTGGCGCACACCTTCTGCAGCAAGCTGTTTCTCCAGGTCGTCGACGTCTATGTCGCCATCATCCACGCCCTGGTCGTAGCTGTCACCTCCCTCGTCCTCATCTTCAGAGGATGCCAAGCGATCGTTGAATTGGACAAACTCGTCGTCGGAAACATCGCTCTTTTGGCGTTCGGCGTTGCCTACGTGCTGCTCGTCATTATTTTCCGAGTCCAAGTCCGAGTTGTTCGTAGCTGGCGGTAGTAGACTCTTTCCAGCTGATTTTCCCTTGGCTGCAGCATCCTCGAAATCCTTGGCTCGCAGGCGCTTCTTCTTGGGTCTATCATTGTTAATGACATCCACGCCGAGCGACTTGCCGATGTCCTTGAGGATAGGCTGCAAAGCGTCTTTGACGGGGTTCGAGTTGCACAATCGCGCGTGCACATTTAGCAGTGATGCAGTAGTGGACAGCACTGTGAGTTCTGTGACTTTTTTCGGAAGCTTCGGAGATGCCGCCACGGCTTTGATCTTGGACAAAATCTTGTACAGATAATGTTGAGCAGAGGCAGATGTATTGAGTGCCTGTCCTACGATTACATATGGTCAGCGTGCCCTGACATGTTGCAGCATTCTGCTCCTGTCGCACCTTGATCGCACTGATCTCCGCGTTTATACGCTGCTCATCAAGCTCTTTCTTTTCGCTTTTCGCAGTCTTTAGCCTCCGCGACAGCTTCTGCCTCTCAAAGCCTTTTGCGATCTTGAAAGCATGGCCCAGCTTGACCACTCCCTGCTTGAGCTTGTGCTTGACCCGCTGCTGCGCGGCACCGGGCGGTACACCGGGCGGTACACCCTCTCCATGTCCATTGTCTCCTGCCTCTCTCTTTCGCTTGGGCATAGTCGCAGTGGATGCAGAACAGGCAGGGGCCTGCTACTGACGATGACCGCAGCTTTCGTACAGAAATCGCCGGCTGTGACGGCTTTCTCGGTTTTCGCCCTTTCAACGTGGTTACCTACCTAGCGCCAGACGCACGTGGGTGCATGGAACCTAGAGAAGCGTGTCATTCCATTGCTGTAATTTTCCTTCGCAGCTGTCACACATACACGTGCAGATGTTTATATGCAGATGCGATTTCAGCCTGTCTGGATATCCAGTTTTCGATGCACATATATGAGAGGAATTAGCAGTATGGACGCCGGTTTTTCCGATGTCAAGGGCCGCACCTGCATTACCTTAGTCTCCAACCTCTTTCCTCCCGACCCCGCAGCTACTAGTAGAATCCCGTCGTGGCGGATGATCGATTTGAGGCCTGAGAAGAGCACCCATACTTCCGCCATGTGACCTCCACTATTGCATCCTTAACATCGTAATCGTCCGGAGACCCAGACATGATACTGATCAAGCTGCAACCATCTCAATCACAGGCGACGAGGTAGTGCGCCGGTCATCCCACGCCGCAAGCACCATGTTGTAAGCTCCAAGCTCCCCCAAACCTAGGTACCTTATCTTACCTCGCCAAGTGCCAACATGTTTGCGCAGTGCTTGCGACGTGCAGACCAGCAAGGCAGGTCATGTTGCTGACGATGAGATCCCAGCGTGCTTCCTCCCCCTCCAAGGTCAGCCCACCCGCCCTCGCTTGGCCGAAACGCTACGCCGAACCATGCGCCGTCACTAATATAAACACTACGGTGCTTGCAGATACCCCAATGGCAATCTCTACAACGGTATGCCCGGGGGCGGCCAGCTGCTCGAGACCAACAACACCCTGGAACATCCCACTGGCCCAGAATACCAGTTGGTGGTCGGAGAAGGCACATATGTCTTAAGCGATGACCTTCACCTCGCAACTCCACCGCCGCACCCGAGCGATGCGCCGCAGCCGAATAACAATCCACTGTCGACGAATCTTGGGCCGAGGACCGCAGGGACCAGATTATCGATAGCGAACATTGCACCGCGAAAACCGCTGACACAAAACTTGTTCCGGTCAATCACAGGAGCGAGCACGAGATCGCAACTACCACAGAGCATACAAGAAGAGGCGCAGAGCCCCAGGAGTGATGCAGGCTCAACAGCCAATGGTTTTGGTTCAGCGGGCTATTACAATCACACAGCCACATTAGGCGATGGGAACCCAGCATTGCAAGTACCACCAGTCAAGACCAAGAGGGGCGAAAGACTGAAGCCGAAGAACAACATCGTCAAATCGAACTCATCCTATGTGTCGAGAGTGATACCTCATGAGGCACTCTCCAAGCGGCTGAGCGAACGATCGCCGGATGGTACCATGATATTTGCAAACATCAACCGCGCATTTCTGTGGCTGGACCTTGCCGCAGAAACCAAGCAGGAGAACTTGACCAAAGTGCTGTTCACGAAAGCGCATGTTTTGTGCCACGATGTCAACCCTTGTACCATATCATCGACCCATATCGACGTTGCACTGGGCTTCAACACAAGTGACATCATCTGGTATGAGCCCGTTTCTCAGAAGTACGCACGATTGAACAAGAACGGTATCATCAACCCTTCGGCTATCTCGAAAATCCTTTGGGTGCCGAACAAGGACAATTTGTTTGTTGCGGCGCATATGGACGGCACTCTGGTTGTATACGACAAGGAGAGAGAAGATGCCGAGTTTAATTCCGAGGAGGAAGTCGCATCTCCTGATAACGCCAATGACAATGACCACCATGAGTCTCACACGCCAAAAGAAAAGTTTTCAATAAAGAAGTCGGTTCAATCACGAAATCAAAGGACAAATCCAGTTGCGGTATGGAAAGCCTCGAACATGAAAATCAACAGTCTCGCTTTTTCTCCTGATGGTCAACTCTTGGCCATCGTTGGCGAAGATGGCACACTTACAATCTTTGACTATATCAACGAACGAGTTCTAGGTGTTTATCGATCATACTATGGCGCTCTGATCTGTGTCACTTGGTCGCCCGACGGGCGATACGTACTAACGGGCGGGCAAGACGATCTCGTGAGCATTTGGTGCATTCACGAACAGGCGCTCGTCGCCAGATGCGTCGGTCACCACAGCTGGGTCACGGACGTGAAATTTGACGCCTGGAGATGCGACGAGCGAAACTACAGGTTCGGGAGCGTAGGTGACGACTGCAGATTACTGCTGTGGGACTTCAGCGTCGGCATGCTGGGGCGCCCGAAAGCAATGAGCACAGTGGCCACCAACCGCGGGCCCAGTGTGAGCAGCCATAAGCCGAGCTATCGCAAAGAGACCACGCAGGCTACTGTCACGAGGCTAAGGAGCAATTCCAGTAGGTCGCAGGCGGACGGTGAGATGGCCAGTACGGTTGATGGCGACAGTGAGGCGACTGAGGCGACGGCTGAGGCGGCGCATCCGGTCGACAGCATGAGGACGACGGCGGTGTTGCCTCCAGTTATGAATAAAGTTGTGGACGATCATCCGCTGAGTTGGGTTGGGTTCGAAGAGGATCGTATTATCACGAGTTGCAGAGATGGTGAGTTTACTTTCTTTTCGTGGGTTTTGTGGAGACCGGCAGGCGTGCGTGTTCGCGCAGGCTATATGAGCTCCAGCCTAGCTTGTATACGGCCTCAGCGAACCGACGGATCACAGATGCTGTGTTTCTGTTGAGAAACTCAAGAGGCACGGAGCCCCCATCAAAGCTGTCGTGGTCCTCGACCCACTGCAGCTTCTGGATAGCTCAGAGGACCTCTGAGATGTGGAGAGATACTTGGACCAGGCTGCTGGAACTGTTTCAATGCTTGGGGGCTGACATGTGACCTTCTCATAGGCCATATACGCGAATGGCAAAGACCGAAAGAAGGTGCTGACGGCGCTGCGGGAGGTGAATTGGAGGCTTCGGTCAGTAGTTTGGGTGCTGCATCGTAGTGCATCGATGTTCACAAGTGAAGCTGCGTGGGCACTGCTCAGTCACACCAATGGCGCGGGTATCTGAGGCAAAGGCTATACCCCGTCTGATGCCGTTTGGAGGTCAAGGTAGACTTTACGAAGCCGTGACACGTGCTTTCACGTGTCTGTCTAACTTCCGAGTACCTTATCTGCGAGATGCTGGTCATGAGTCGAAATGGCGTGACTGTTCTCATATGGATGGGCTCTTGTGTATTGCGCCCGACGTACCAGCGAGATGCTGTGTAGCCAGCAAAAATTACCTTCTCGTGTTACTCATCCCAACCTTTCCGTAGCGAAGTCATGATTCCTACCAAAATTCGTAGCCCACAAGGGTGGACATCGGCTGATACACCCGTTAGCATGGGAGCTCAGCTGCAGCCCGCGAGCCTGATCGGGCGGCACGAACCCGTTCGGGGTTGGCCCGCCTGCAGATCGGACGCAAAATCAGGTCGTCTGTGGCGTGCGTCAGTGTTTCATTTCAGCAGGATTCTGCCTGCCTTTCTTTGTTCATTCCGCCTGACAGCCATGTGGGATAGGAAGCTTCAGCGATAGGGGAAGTCGCAGGCGATCTTTTTGGGAAGTCAGTGGATCGCGTGATCCTCTCATCATCTGCGTTCCAGGATGAGCATGTTCATGTGAAAAGCAATCCGAGGGATCGTTGGGCGAGACGGTCCTTCCGCGGTGCCTTCAGCTCTTCGGAACACGACCCGGCTATCAGTTACCGATAAGGATATCTTCCTGGCCCAACGATCACCAGTTCCTGCGTTGAAAGGCTCTGGAATGTTTAAGGACCCATATATGTGAGTGGAATCGCCGGCTGCCCACGCGCATCGCCTGACTGGATCCACTGCGCTGACGTTTTACGAAGGCTTTTTCGCAAGGGCCGACGCCTGCAGTTGCCCAACGCGTAGTAACTTTGTTTGTGCAAACAGCTCCAGGTGCTTTTGGACAGAGTGACTCGTAGAGAGGTGTTGTGGTGGTTTTGCTTATTGACATAGGTCTGTCTCCAGCCTCTTGGGAATCTTCAGCTTGCGTTTGCCCACTGGCTCGTCACTGGCTCGTGTCTGGCGCATGGTGCTTTGGTCGATTGCGGGGTTTTCGAGTGCGATTCTCTGCATGCTATATATCTCTGAGCAAGTACAAGCTTTCAGCCTTGGGTTCAGCACGCAATCGGAACTGGCAAGCAACGGCATAAGCTGCCAGGACTGGATTACACCGCACGAAACAGATCAAACTGGCTTCCCAGACTATCCTACATTGGCCAGGAGCTGGCGTCAATACAGCTCCTCGCACACCAGCTATGGTCCCAACACCTCGTGGCGGACACCATGGCCTGGGCAGCTCGAACAAGACGAAACCCACCCTCGAGATCATCCCCGACACACGATTTATAGTCTTCCATGGCGGCGAGCACGAGGCACAATCGGTCAAGCTCACGGGGCGAGTGCGCTTCAATGCGCCTGAGGCGATGAGCATCCTCAAGCCTAAGGTGCGGCTAGAAGGGAAGCGCAAGATCAGTTGGTGGTTCATGGGCGGCATATCGGCAGGCGAGGTGGTAGACAAGAGGGTCTTTTGGAATCAAGAGCAGAAGCTGGGCATCGAGAGCTCGCACAAGGTCAAGGCGGGTCCCATAGAATGGCCGTTCGAGTTCGAGCTGGATCCGTCGATGCCCGAGAGTGTGGAAGGGTTGAGAGAAACATATATTGTGTACCACTTGCATGCGAGCGTATCACGGCCAGGGTGGAATGCGAAGGACGTTTTGGCGCAAGAGCATATACGGATTGTCAGGACGTTGGGCCATGATAGTATGGAAATGACTAGGAGTCGAGTAAATGCGGACATTTGGGCAAACAAGATCGCGTATTCCATCAGTATACCAACTGATGCGATTGTGTTTGGAACGTCGATCACAGCGGACGTGGAACTTTCACCAATCAAAAAAGGCTTGAGGTTGGGCAAGATTGAACTGAGGCTGATGGAGACGGTGGTCAAGCGAATTCAGGCGAGTGAGGTGCCAGATATCAGAGCAGACAGAACCAAGTCTGAAGAGAACGAGGTAGCAAAGGCTGAAATGGAGTTTCCAGAGCACTCGAAAGTCATGTACGAAGACGAGACGGCGGAAAATCCAACACTGGCGGACGAGATGTACAAGTTCAAGGCGACGCTGCCACTGCCGAGGAGCTTGAACATCTGTCGGCAGGATGTCGACTCACATCAGATCAACGTGACGCATCGCTTTAAGCTAATGGTCAATATCCACAACCCGGAAGGCCATGTCTCACAGCTGGTGTGTCGATTACCGGTCAAGCTCTTTATCTCGCCAAACTTGCCTGTGGACGAGCGGAATGAAGTTACCGGTACGATCGATGGTCAGACGGACGAGCAGCTCAATAGTGCCGAAACGAGCGTCGTTGCACCGCCCGAATATGGAAGGCACATGCTAGACCAGATCTTCAGCGACATTGATCCGGCGGGCTACATGAGTAGAGCTGGAAGTGGTCCGAACACGCCTGCTGGATTTTTCGCGCAGAGTCGCAGAGGATCGCATGAGAATCTGCCGGCTGTAGGATCACTTAACGGTGTTGCAAATGGTGATGGCGGTACTTACGGGCCGCATCACCACGGAAGCGCAACACCTTCGATACTTCACTCGCGATTGGCAGACCTCCAGCAACGAGGTCACGATACAACGAACCCGACGCAAACCGTGCGTTTTGCCCGACATAGTGCCTCTGGCGGCACGTCACCTGCTCCCGGTCACACAGGCGAATCAGGCACTTCGGCTAGCGGATCGTACTTCCCTTCTACGGTCCACTCGCCACACGGCTCGGCGCCCCTTTCGCGGCGGACGTCAGACGAAGAAGGCCACACCGATGGTATACACAGTCAAGACTACGATCTGAACACGCTCTCGCGCGTCCCTTCCTACGGTGCAGCATTACGGACACCAGGCACCATCACGCCATTTACCGATGGTCCGCCCAGCTATATCGATGCAACGTCGCGCCCACCGTCGCCTGGTCTCCCACAGAGACCAGGTGCGGTGCATACGCGGTCCCATGGACCTGGCGAGCGGCAGAGCGGGACGAGCAGTCCGGTGAGCAGCAGCAGTCAAAACGCCTTAACTACGCCTTTTGGGAACATGAGCATGTCGCGAACGCAGCGGCCTGAGAGATTGCACGGGGACAATCAGTCACAGGGAGATGAGACGGCTAGGATGAGGATGTTGCAGGCTAGACACTAGGCGGGCATCTCAGGCAGCGTCCTCAGGCGAAGAACAGGAAATGAGGATGCTGAGCAGTCGCCAGCGGTGCCGCGAAAAGCCAGTTGATGAGTGGTAGAAAGGTATTGTCAGAAGGCACGTCAGGGGACTGTACGTTGACCAGAGTCCAGATTGATGATAGATGGAATCATGGTGTTGTCTGCAAAATGCATGACGGGAATCATCGTGGGAATTATTTCCGTTCGGACCGGGCGTAGGGCTTGCTATCAATGATGAGCAATCAATTTCATTCTGGGAGTCGCACGCAAAAATGCCACGGCATTGTTCAGAAATAGGCGAGAGAGCATCTGGTGCTACAGCATTGTGTTTGGCGTTTGTGTCGTTCAGCAGTCTATACCCGGAATGGATACCCGACTCTCAAGCAAAGAATTTTAGCATGTTCCAGATTGGTACTTCTCTTATGTAAGGATGTTTGGCTGAGGTGACTGCATATGTGCATGCTGAGTATGCTATTGCACTCACGCACGCCGGCCTCCGCAACCGCAGATCCGACTCGTTGACGTCTCTTGACGCAGATTTCTGTACTCTACTGGAGACTGAGTAGGGCGTGGGCTACACTTGTTGCGGTATCGGTGTATAATATATTAGCCAGTGAGCTGCAAACCAATCAGCGCAATCCGTCACATTTAGCGTAATCTTCGACAGCACCGCCATGAAGAGGACAGACTGGCCAGAGCTTCAATGGACGCAAGCAGTTCTTGTCATCATCAACACCTCTGACCATCGGGATCGACAGACAAGAATGTTCACCTGCAGGTCCAGCGGGAAACATGCAGATCCTTTCTCATGGCACGCTATGACCCGTACAAGCACCTCGGGCCTGCAGTAGGCAACTGCTAGTACTTCGGATGAAACTACTGAGTGAATCAAAGGTGCGCTTATGGCTCGGTCGGTCATCGACGCTGTTAGTCGCTGTTGCACCGACTCATGCCCGCAGAGTATCTTTCATTTGCGCTTCTCCTTCTTCATCACCAAGAAATGTCGTGTGGCCTCCGCTCGTTCTTATTCTGGTCCATGTCTGCTACGCTTGCTGCCATCATAGAGGCCACTCAACTGCCGAGGTGGTCTGCCGGATGGTAGCATTGCATTCGAACTTGAAACTTGACGCAAGCTTCGACACAACAACGGAAGTTGGTGACAGCCTATCGTGATGAATAATAAGTCCCGGAGGAGGACCGGGAAGGATGGCGAGCCTCTGCAATTCAAGCTTTGCCATGCGCTGCCATTATTCAATCCAAGCTTGGCGATGTGCTGCACACGGTATCTGACGGCGTTGTGTCCAAGCTCAGGCCTTATTTGCATGCCCACGGTCCACGGAGATAAATGTTGTTGACTTGTCGATTTGCGGCGTGGCGTCTGCTTTCCCAAGCACGCCTCGGGCGACGATCTCACTAGTGTCGAGCATTCGGTACCAGCAGCTCGGGTAGAAGTATGGAACGATTCGGTCGTTGGTTACGTCCAATTCTCATGTCAATCTCTCGCCATCTTTGTCGTTCCTGCTGCTCTTGTCCACGTTCGTAGATGTGCGTGTGTGCCTGCGCCAGTTGCAAGACAGCCATGGCTTAGCATCAGCATAAAAGCTAGCGTTTGCGCAATAATGGACGTTGAGCATTCTGAGACCTTGTAGCAAATGCTGTGTCATCCTCGAGGCTATACTGGACCCATTATTTGATCCTGAAGCTTCAACCGGTGCTTCAATACAAGTGCTTGGATGTCGTATGGCGTGGCCTGTGGGTCACGCTGTATGCATCCGGGTGGAGTTGCTCATCAAGAAGCCCAAGCCACATTGGCGCCGAGGGATAGGACAACAAAGGAAGGGGGTTAGCAATAATGCAGCAGTAGTGTCTAAAATACCTAATAAGGATGCAATGCAATTGCAGGCGCCCGACCAATTGCAAGGGATCATCACATGCCGAAATGTGACTCTTGAGGTCGCTGTCTTATGCCCCCTTTATCTTAAGGAGTCGAAATTGGCCTGCACGGTCCATGAAATGCCCGTGTCACGCTGTCATCGGACGCTATTCAAGGATCAGGTGTTAAGCCGCGTGACAACCCTGGCACAGGCTTCCTCGTGGTACCTCCTATTGCGTTCTATCAGCTTCTGCGAGAGCGCCAGGCACGCCAGAGCACATGTGCAGAGCGGAGGGTCCAGCGACAGTCCAAGACTTTGACGCGTGAAAGGCGCAAGTATGATGACTCGGCATGATACTGTAATTGTTGTGCGGAGCGGCTGTGGACTGAGAGACAGATGCCGTGTGGCTTAATCAGCACGAAGAAGTTCAATTGGCAGGAGGCCATCCCGGTTTCAGACGCTTCCTTGCCCAAAAGTGAAGGCCGGCATGGCTGAGTCAAAGTATCACAATCGCCAAGTTGGCTCATTGGCGGCAAGGCCCCGAAAGTCTGGTGATGCAGCCGCGCCGATCAGACAAAGCTTGTCGACTCTTCGAACTCCCCACCTCACATGATGAAACGGCTATCTCCCTCGGGCCAACAACACAGAGTTCATGGCACAGAGCGACGTGCGTGCAAAGTGACTATGGACGCCCGAGCACACCGGTACACCATCTGACAGCCGTTTCTACCGCCACGCACCACGGACGGACTACGCCAGATTGTAAGGTTCTGGAGCACAGCCCCATAACCCTTTGCAGGCTGCTACATAAGGCACCGGAAACATAGGCAGCCGGACATATTCCGTGAATATATGGTCCATTCGGCATCCGTCCTGGTCGCACAGCACATACGAACAACCCAAAGACAGATAGAAAGCTGGCGCTGTACACGTCTCTCTCGCCGGAACTTCATGTTCAGCACACCAGCCCTGCAGGAGGGCAGCAGCCTAACGTCAGACGGGCGAGAAGCATGACCCAGCTGGGCTCGAAAAAGTCGCGAAAAGGCTGCGTCAGGTGTAAAGGGAGAAGAGTCAAGTGCAATGAAGAGGCGCCATGCAGCAACTGCGTCCGACGCGGCGAGCAATGCAGTCTGGTGGCCGTGGCGTCACCGAGCAGCGCAAGTGTAGGCCCGTTCAGCGCAAAATGCATTACAGGAACCTCATTAACCATCCTTGTAGGAGACATATGGCCGCGCTGAACGGGATGAGACGCTACCAGGCAGCCAGCGCGAGTGGCTCCAAGAGATGGAGCTGATGCACCACTTCAGCCGCCACGTTTCTAAAGTCGCCCTCGGCGCAAGCGATCAGATCCAGTCGCTTTGGCGAGATGTCATACCGGAAGAAGCTCTCCGGCATCCATTTCTACTACACGGACTGCTGGCCTTGTCCGCCCTCAGCTTAGCCTCGCTGCGTCCTGCAGAATCAGCGCGGTATCTGTCCTTGTGCGACAAGCACCAATCAATTGCGCTGGCGCAGTTCCGCGCTGCGCTGGCCGGAGAGATTACAATGGACGTTGCGGCCGCACTTTTTGCACTCTCATCATGTATCTCGATCTCGTCCATGGCCCGGGCATGCGCACGGGTTGCCGCCCAGCCGCCCCCGAAAGCCGTCAGTCTGGATGAGATAGTGGAGATGTTTGTCTTGACTAGAGGCGTTCGCGATGTCATTGGTATTGCTCACGACCTCATCATCCAAGGTCCACTTGCACGTAAGTTATGTAATGGCGAACTGACAGGTCACAATAATCGCTGCTAACCGCGCCATTCCTTCTAGCCATGTTCGCCGGTCATGAAATGCCAGAGGCTCAGAAATCGCGTGTCTTCCTTCCACCCCCCGCCCAGACACGCCTGGACGAGCTGCAGACTATGCTTCACCAACATTGCGCAAACGAGCTTCCCAATCTTACAGTCTGCTCTGAAGCTCTTCGTGAACTCAAGGATATCTACCGGAATTGTCAGTATTTTCACACCACACCTGGGGGAGTACAATCGGGCCACGTTGTGCGCTACACCACTTGCGTGAGCCCGGACTTTGTGAGCTTGATGCAGAATCGCTATCCTCCCGCGCTCATCATCCTGGCCCACTGGGCGGTATCTACGATGGTGGTTAAAGCGGCATGGTACACGACAAACTGGGGCGTGTATGCTATCGAAGGCATCAGTCTGGTTTTGGAGCCTGGTCTTAGAGGCTGGCTAGACTGGCCGAGGCAGCAGATGCAGAACGGCATGGCTGCTGTTTTACAGGGGCAGAACGGGACACCTGCTGGAACGCACTGAGGTGTGCACGCTTGATCGCAGCCGGGCAACCGTTTCAAAGCCTCTTACGAGCTAGGTCTCTTGGAATGCAGGTGAGCTTGGACCGCGGCGTCAAGCCGATTCAGACGCGCATAGGTCCTTTCACAACTACCGAGTGCTTCCGGCTTCTCGAAGCAAAGCAGGTTTTGCTGTGGTTTTATCTCTACGGCCGGGGATAGTGCAGGGTCTGGTTGAACCGCGCTCCGCAGTGTTCCGAGAGCTAAGTTTAAGGTGATGTGGAGGATCATCTCCCCGGCGGCATAAAGGACTTGAACGGGGAATGCTTGGATGGAAAATGCTTGAATGGACGATGCTCGAGTATGAAGTGCGCTCGATGCAGATTCAGAAATGGGCAATAAAGAAAGTTCGATGCAATAAATGCATCATCAGCATCTGAGACAAGATTCAGCTTCAATGCTTACGCATCAATCGCTCGTATCTCCAAGGTTTTCCCCACCTTATCATCACTTCTTCCCATGTGGATGCTCTTTCTCGCTCTGCCCCGCCGTCTGCTTCTGCAGGTCCTCCATATGCTCGTCATGATCATGAACCTCCTCCCTATCAGCAGCAACATGCGACTCTGACTGCGATGCGAGCTCCTCGTGCCAGTGACCCCTACCCTCCTTCTGCTTCTGCAGCTGCTCCTGCTTGATGCGTTCTAGCTCTTCGGGGCTGCGGTCCTTGTCCTCTTTGATCTGCCATCGTGGCGCTGCGGTAAAAGGTCTTGCGACAGTTCGTACGGCTGAGGTCAAACGGGCGACGCGCAACGCTCTGGGGCTGAGGACAGAGCGCATGATGAGTGCTGAGTCAGGTTGACGTGGGATCACTGGCTGCATGTGGTCAGCCTGGCGGACATGGGATCGGCTTCATGGTGGCCTTACCGTGGAGTGGCTTGAGTTTGGGAATACTGTCTGTTATGTGCAGGAATACAGCTTTTGGAGAAGATCAAATGGGCTCTACTTGGATGCTGCTTACCATCTCATCATCAGATCAGGAACGATGCGCAACCTACTACAGGTACATATGTAGTAGGGGGCATCGCTCCGCTGCTGTATGACGTGGAAAGCAGTCACCCGCCATTCTGTGGAGTAACTCCCCGTTTTGGTATAGTGCATGCTCCACAGATTCTTGCGGATTGCATACAACGATTACATAAAACGATTGCACACTACTATACTATATATACTTCCCAGAACGCTCAAGTACAGATCGATATTAGCCTGCACTTACTTATGAATCTGGGCACTTTCTCAAGGTGGTACGTGCTACAGTTCCTGAACAACTGCCCGACATTGCAGCTCTACCAAAATTGATGTCTACCTACGTACAAAGTTTTCGTCCCTTAGTCAGTCGCTCTCAGCGATCTATCAAGCTAGGCGCTGACCATGTCTTCTCTTCTTGGTATCTTGCTCACCAGCTGCCGGTCTTAAATGCCTACTCGTACATGTCGTAGCCTCATAGGCGGCGACCGCAATCGCTATGATTGCTTGAGCACGCGGACTGTGTGGACGAGAGTCGATGCGGTCTGGTGGAAGCTAGTCCTTGCGGGATATCGTATGCACAGTTGCATTCGATGTGGTCCTGTGCGCCTGCTGCTCTTGAGACACTGACGTCCTGTACGAACGACTGATAAGCGTTGGATCTGTCATCTCGCAGTCGTGTCACAGTATTGCTAGACCTATGGATCCTCTCCCCACATTTAACCAGATTGAGATAGTACTTCTTCAGAACAGTGCAGCGCAAAGAGCACACCGTTACCTGCAGCGACCGTTTTACGGTGTTATGCTCATGCTTGGCGTGGTAAGAACAAGTCTCAGTAATGAAGCAAGGTTCTGATAGAGTCGTAGATCCTCGTAGCATCTGGAATGTTGAATTTCTCATAAGCTAGCCCTGCATGTGTCGTCCAGCCGGCAACCCTCTGAACCGGAGCTTCGAGGCGCAAGAAACATTGTTCCTGAATAGTTGCAGCGACTTCGGCTCCAATGCCAGCACTGACCATGCTCTCGTGAACAACCATGCATCGGCCAGTCTTGTGGACCGATTCGATGACAGTTCTACGATCCCAAGGGTAGACTGTCCGCAGGTCGATCAGCTCAATGGAGCATTTGAAGTCTTTCTCTGCAGCTTCCATAGCTGTTTGGCAGCTGTACAAAGGCGTGCCGTAGGAAATGATGGTGACGTCGCTTCCTTGCTTGAGTATCTCTGACCTACTCAGCGGGAGTGTGTATGGCTTCACCGGAACATGCTCAACCGCGGCTCTGTACAGGATTTTTGGCTCCATGAAGATGACTGGATCGTTGCTCGCTATGGCTGCAAGTAAAAGACCCTTCGCTTGAATTGGTGATCTTGGGATGACGACTCGCACTCCAGGCACATGGGTGAATAGAGACTCCGGGGACTGTGTGTGATATAAACCGCCATGGCCGACCCCACCTGTGGGCATCCTGATTACCATTCCACCGCAGCTCATCGTCTCGCCGATATGACCAGCTCGGTAGCGACATTTGGCGGCCTCGTTGACAATCTGATCGAACGCGGGGAAGACGTAGTCCGCAAATTGAATCTCAGCTATTGGTCGCATGCCCTCCATCGCTGCTCCAATGGCAAAGCCGACTAGGCCTTGCTCACTCAGCGGCGTGTTGAAGACCCTCGAGTCGCCAAATTCTGTTGCCAGGCCCATAGAGCAACGGAAGACCCCACCGAAGGCCACGTCTTCGCCGAACAGCAAGACCCGCTGATCAGAACGCAATGCATGCGCGAGAGCGGCGTTGACGGCCTGGAAGAGGTTGATCCTATTTGTGGTGCCATTGCGAGCCTCTGCTGAAAGCTCCGTGTTGGCCAAGGCGGACTTTGCGCTGTGGTGCAGGAGTGGCGTCGAGGAATAGTCTGTTGGCACATTGAGACGCGCCTTTGGTGGATGGGAAGCGTAGCTTCTGCATGGATGTAACGTTATTAATCGACCGCCAGCTCGGGGAAGAGCAAGCCGTTGCATCGTAGGATCGGATTTTTACATTGTTCAAGATTCTGAGCGCGAGGTGGTTCTTTCTTGTGTATGTATACAGTCTCTGGAAAATGGCGGTTAGCAGCGGCCTTGGGCATCACCTACCTCGGCAAAGCTTCCGATGTTTCTTCTATATTCGCGGGAGCATCCGCGACTAGAGCTCATGCGACAGTTCCTGAAAGTAGCCTGAATCCAGACTCCCGCGTGAGATCCTGCCTCTTCGACATGTTGCCGCATCCAGGTCCACGGCGAAGCCCCTAGTCAGCGTTTATGAGCACTCATCCTGCCAATACAAGGGCCTGCCAGCGCCAATGCGACGTCGGAGACTTTCTTAATGGATATAGCTTGTCCAGAAGAAGTGGAAAATATGAACATTGAACCCATGGTCCATGGAGTACGAGATGCAGTGGTCGATTTCGCCGGGGTGTTAATCAAGCTGCCCTCGTCGAATCGTCAGTCTGGTCCGCGACCGCCGCTTCCCCTCCGTATGATGAGCTCTGGGCTGAGAGCTCAGACCCCTTCTAACCCGGGGAGCACTGCTCTCCACGCGCGTTACCGTGAAACTAGCGTGAAAAAGCAGCAAATAGGCACAATTGCGCGCTGTCATACTGCAGGATCTTCCCAATCGTCCTCGTGGTCAAGAGGTGATGCTTTGATGCGCAGCGGAATAGTCCAACCAAGCCTAAGGATTCCAGTGCATCTCCGCAGGCTTCCTGGTAGGAATCATGAGTCGGCAGATTCAGCAAGCGGTTGCTAAACAGGGAGCTGGGACGGCGCATTGGGCTGTTACCAACATGCTGTCTTGATATGCGTCTGACAGCTCACAATCTGCGCAACCCAGTGGCGCTGATATTTTCTGATGCGGCCCATCTCAGGACATGCGCGTATTCTTCGACCTCACAAGAATTGTCCGACTCAATGCCATCCGAATTGGATAGAATCAAACAACGGCCAAGATGCAGGCTCTCAGATGCCTGTCCATCACCATGTTCGTGCTGATTTGGGTAGCGAACGCTCAGAACACGACTGTGAGCGAGGCGCTCAGTCTGATTCAGAAGATGATGCCGGCGTGTGGAGTATGGAGCGATCTGTCCAGATAATTAAAGCGAAGGATTCTTCTGACAAGGACCTAGTCTTCCTGCTTACTCTCAGGTATCGCCAACTCGACCTGCGATGCGAGCGACATACCTTGCACTTGTAACAACAAGGATCTCGACGACGCGGTGACAGCTTGTGTCCTCAAGTCATGTACAGTGAAGCAACAGTTGAGTACGGCAAGACCGTCCTTCCGGATATTATTGACCATGCTGACCAGTGTCCAGCAACCAAGAACACTACAGAGACTATATGTCAGAGGCCCTTTCGAGATGGGAGGAAGGCGGGGTGGCGCTCTGTCGTTGTCGGCCTCTGTTTCTCTCTGGTCGCCTTCGCACTGCGCATCGTGTCCAAGATCAGCTCACCTTGCGGCGGCCACAATGGCTGGACTCACAACCTCTGGTGGGATGACGCGGTGATGTCTGTCGCAATGCTTTTGGTGCTCGTCGTCAGCTACGCCGCAATTCCTTGTGCGTCCAGATCTTCCTCTCCGTATAGAACAATGTTGCTAATTTGCGTCAGTAAACCGGAATGGGCTCGCAACCGGTAAGCTCCCGGCTTGGGCATGATACCATGCGCAACTGCTGATCATGGCCTCCTGATAGATGTCTGGACTGTGCCGTTTCCTAACATCACTCGAATGCTGAAGGTAACATTCATTCCTGCAACCCCATGGCCCAACTGACATGGCTAGCAGGTTTTTTACTGGGTTGAGGACGGATATCTGATAGCCTTGCCGCTGATCAAGGTCTCTTTATTGACCACCTACCTTCGTGTCTTCCCATCGGAAAGATTTCGGACGGCGTGCTTCGTTGTCATTGGGCTTCATGGGGCCTACATCATCGCATTCGTCCTGGTGTCCCTTTTCCAGTGCCGGCCGATCTCGCTCGCATGGGAGCATTGGCACCGGGAGATCCCAGGTCATTGCAACAACATCAATGCGCAGATTTGGGCGGCATCGACTACTAATATGGTCCTGGATATCGTGACGCTTGGCCTACCGATGCCTGTGCTGTGGAATCTTCAGGTAGGGCAAGCACGATACGATCAGGATCCTGCCGGACTCGAGCTAATGCTTTACCAGTTAAATTCGCGCAGCAAATTCTGGTTAATGTTAATGTTTGGAGTCGGCTCCTTTGTGGTGAGTCCTGATGCCGTGCTATGTATGGCACCATCCATATCTCCTAACGCAGTAGTACGCAGACCATTGTCAGCATCATCAGATTACGAGTTCTAGTAGTCTTTGGCGACTCAAGGAACTTGACATGGGATTATACATCAATCGGCTACTGGTCGGCCGTGGAGCTTCATACCTCAGTCGTCTGCGCCTGTATGCCCTCCCTCAGGAACTTACTGCGCAAATTCATGCCGTATGTCATGGGCATGTCGACTGGGAGGACGGGAGGCGTTTCAGACCCCACCAGCCATACGACCGGCAAGTCCGCATTTACAACTACCGAGGGACTAGGCGATAAATTTCCTCGTAGGACCGTTATGATTAGGTCCGTTGAGAGCGATGAAGAGAACATCATCCCGCTCCACGAACTGCAATACAGCTCGCGTAACAAGACGAAGCCTCTTCCCCGCGAGCGCTGATTGTGTCGACAAGTGTATGATATATGAATCGGCGGATGTCTCCACGAAAAAAGCAAGAGCGTGATCATACATGGGACCGGCACTTGCAATAGATGGTGTTCATAACAATGATATGGAAACGGCATTGAAGTCGCTGCACAGCGGCGCACCACGCAAACCATTCCGGAAATTCCTTTCTCGTCACGATTCCTAAGGTATGTATCTCTCAGCGCGTTGGTACTCTATCCAATGGCCGAGGCTCCTGCACAGGCGATGCCACGACCGTGTTCAGCTGGTGCTGCTGTAGGGTCGCTTGCGAGGACTCGGCTCCCTTAGAGACGGTCTTTTGCTCTACTACTACGCCCACGTTGATGACACCCACCCCTCTACCATCAGTAACATGAGAAATGGTTGAAGGCTCAGACGGTGCTGCCGCCTTTGAAGTGCTCGAGGAAATGGTTCAGTCGCCTTCGACTGCCTGCTGGCTTATGGAGAAGATGTCGAAGCTGCGACGGATGGTCAGTGTCGAGATTGGTACTGTGAAGCATATCGTACTTACGCATCCCGATCGTAGGTGACGTTGGTCGAGTAGATGTACGCCCAGACCCAGCGGAATCGGACCGTGGCTGCTATGGTAACGACAAGTCCAAGACAAAACATTGCGCAACACACGACCTTGTCTTTGGTGGACATTCTAGTCTTCAGGCTGAAAGGATGGCGATCAGCGCTGGGGCGTTGTGCGAGCCAACAAACAGCAACTCACATTTTTGGCAGAGGCAGAATGAACACCATCAGGTCTGTGAACATGTTGATGCTGATGGCGGAGTAGAGCATGGCTGGCACGTGAATGCAATTGTCGCTGACGTGGGGGTACAAGCTGTCCCAGAAAAGATACCATGGCCGACAGGCGCCGAACGAGAGAGCCACTCCGGTTATATTAGCAACGCCAAATGCGATCAGCAATTGATGGCAGATCAGGCGAAACTTGCTGCTGGCGGTCGTCGGGAAGATTCGGAGGTAGAGGAGCAGGATCGAACATTTCATCGCTGACACCTGTGGCACGTATGCTAGGCTGCAGATCCACTGACACTGCAACAGCGACGGTCAGCAAGTGGTGAACAGGGCATTTTTGGATTACTTGCCAGCATGATGATCTTCACGTTCTCCGCAGTCGTGGGCTCATACCAGACATCGCGGCCTAGACCATTGTTCACCATGATTACTTGCGGGACTGCAGACGACACGAGCAATATTCCCGCCAGGGTGATCATCGGGTCGTCCCAGCCGTAGCCCATCCCAAGGGTCCTGCACGCCATCAGACGTGCGGTGACGGCGAGTGAGGAGAAGGCGAAGAAAGTCCATTGGATCGCGAGTATCATCATCGACCGATCTCGCACGGGAAGGTCGCATCGGTATGCATAGTACTTCTCCCAGGCTACGGTTTCGACGCATTAGCTTGCATCAAGGCCAACCATATTAGAGGACGAATAGACCTACCCACGACATCGTGTATTGAGCAGTCTTCCGCGACGCAATGCCGTATGTCCTGCACCGGACCATGAGACGAGCAGAAGCACGTCGTGTTATCCAGCATGCAGTCAGTCTCGAGGAGAGTGCCAAATATGCACTTGCTCTATCTCATTGTCAGCACCTGAGGCACTCACGACCAACTGCTGCGGCCAGACCTCGCATTGCCCAATTTCAGGCCCCACATTGCGCAACCCAGGATCCCTTTCTAACGCCTCTCCAAAGACCGACAGCAAGAGCGACAGCCACAATAGTAACGGTAGCGGCAGCGTCGACCAGCTCCACAACATTGCCTCGAAATCATGTCCATTAGCACAGCGTAGTCCAAGGCATCAACGAAGAATGAGACCGGCAAAGATCCGCCGTATGTAAGGTGCAGAGCACAGAGCGCATCTTCCTCTGTCCCACTTTGGTGAATGAGTCGTGCAAGCCTGATCCCGAGATTTTTGTGTCCCAGAGGGCCCCAAGCAGATCCCTGATGCGGAAGGCACGTACCGGTTGGGATCCGGATATCAACCTTTCCAGCTGCGAGAGCCAGTCAAGCTGTGTCCGTGAGATTTGTCGTGAGGGGACGAGAAGCTGTTACCTAAGTGTCTTGATCAGCTGCTTGTTTCTCTCAGGCCATGTCGCTGCTTGCATGACGTTCGTTGACGCGCACTAGCCACGCTATGAATGTGCAGCACCGTGAGTGGTGGAAAGAAGCACATGTCATGAATCGTGATGTCGCGCTCCAGCGATGTCCTTCTCAGGGGCAGCAGAATTTTGCGAAAAATGCTGTGACTTCAATGTGGTCCCATGCCGCTCATCTTGCTCATCGGCTCGGCAAAGTCTTGAGATCTGCCATGATCGATCGTGATTTCTTGCGGAAATGCGCTGGGTTGGTAACTACAGTGTGTTATCATGTCCGTATGTGACTGCGGCGTCCTTTCTCTGCTTCGCGATTTGCCTCTGGCCAACAGCTCTGCCCGCGGAGAGCGGCGAATTCGCTGAACGGAATCCGAGACAAGACCAGGAAGACTTGATACGTAGAGATGCGAGAACACATCATGTATTGAAAAAGCAAAGAAAAAAATCAGACCTACTGTCGGCGTTTGTGTCAACACAAGCACGGCATGTGGAAGTGAATACATACACATGGCCAGTAAGAAGCATTGTACCTAATCTTCTACTTGATCTTCTTGGCTTTCAGCTTGATCGTCTCATCATTGACGAATATGCCTTTGCCCTTGTACGGCTCGGGCACTCTCCACTCTCTGATTTTGGCTGCGAACTGCATCACGACCTCTTTGTTGGCCCCCTCCAACAGTATCCGCGTAGGCTGCGGAGTACTGGCTGTAACGCCTTCCGGTACGCCAAGCTCGATTGGATGCGAGTATCCGACCTTCAATGACACAAATTTCTGTCCCGGATATCCTGGCTGTTTCGTGGCTGCCGAATTTTCGATCGTCGCACGGTAGCCGACGCCCACTAGTCGCAGGATTGCAGTGTGCCCTTCACTGACGCCCAGTATGTGGTTCTGCAAGTACGCTCGCACAGTTCCTGCCCTGGATTAGAATCACATGCCGGCTTTCCATTGACTTCTGCCCCAATATCTCACCCCACATCTCCCTCTGCGCCCTGACGCCTTTATCAAGAATTCTCACCGTCTGCATGCGCCCCTCATCGCTGCCCTCGATTGTCATGTACGGAGGCATATCCACGCTCATCTTGCCGCGTGGTCCTTCAATGTGAACTGTAGATCCCCGGTCCGCGCTGCTGATCGAGCGGCTCTGCTGCGCCTTCGGTATGACGGTGAACTTCACCTCAGGCGGCACCGAGAGTGGCGCGCGGCCAATCTTGCTATGACATGTGCGTGTGGTTGAGAAGTGGGTGGACTGCTGGTGGGCGTAGGCCGGGACGAGGAAGGCAGGGATGAAGCCATTGGAGTTGGACTTGGAGCTGGTGAAGACGACTCGGAGGGCGATGGAGGGCCGCCAGCAACGTGAGGCAGCCATGGTCAATGGTGCGATGGTTCACAGACACAAAACGTAGGCTCGAAAGATGCTCAAGGTCACGAGGTTTCGCGCGGCCGACGAAAACCCGAGACGCGCTGACGCGTTGGACCTCCGTCCCGTCCTTTACTCTGTCACATGCCGTTCATCACTCTCGCTCCCACTCCGCTCACGTGCGCTACGTTCAGTCTGCAGACTCGGCTGACCAAACCGCAGAGGTACTCTGCTGTCCAGACACGGTCGTCGCCAGACGCCACTGCTGCATGTGCCTGCCATTGAGGCACTGCTCGGGCATGGTATCATCTGACGGCCGGATTGTCTGTACGCACGGCGACACCACGCACATCGAAGTACCAAGTCATCTAATGTCCTTCACAACCACGTCGTCTGCGAATCCGATATAGAGCGAAAGCACTTGCTGTTTCACCGAGCAATAAAAAGGATCTCGAGTCTCAACAACTCTGGTCCTTGGCTGCAATCTCTCGATTATCAACCTTTCGAGTTCGGCAATATGTTGTCTCCGCGCGCGGTTGTGTTCCTTTATCTCTCGATTGCTGCCCTCTCTCTTACGCCAGTACGCGCTCTCGGCGCCTCGACTCGTGGTAAGTGTTGCTTACTCCCATTGGTATAGACCCATGGCCCCCTGACCCCACTTACAGATCGGCACTCCGCCGCACACGACCATGACATGATCGACCTCAACCACCACAATGGCATTTCCCAGTCTCTTCAAAACAGCGTTCAGATACTTCGAGACCTCGAGACCCTCCCATCTTGCCAGAAAATGGCCACTGCGGCACTCATCCACTCTTGCTCGACCATGGAGGCTAGTGTGTCAGGCAGCAGCCCTTCTTCCGGCTCGGACGCCATGCTGATCGAAGAAATGAACCTCTACGCTAGCCGTCTTGCCGTATGCGAGATCAACAGCGCAGGAGCACGCATCCCAACAGCTTGTCAGGCATTTGTGCCCACCGTCAAGAATGCAAAGAAAAGCTCCTTCGTCGGCTACTTGACCGGTGAGAGGCCTTCCGCCCCTCGTCAGCTATATCCTCAATACGAAGAGGCTACTCAGTCGAACCTGGATCAGTGCCTCGCTGCTCTTTACGCGGAATCACAGACATGGACAAGCTTCACCAACAGCAAGCAGAATGCAGCAATGATGTGCCACTCTATGCGTGGCGAGGTGGAAAAAGACCAGCAGATTGCCGTACACAAGATCCTGAATGCGCACGCTCAGGAGGTATCTGATGCGCTGATGCAGTCAAAGAATGATTGGCAAGAATTCAAAGCAGGGCACAGTGAGCTATGCAGTATGATGCGCAAAGCTCATATGGAGCTCAGCGAGGGCTATGATGGCATGCTGAAAAGTGCACAGCAGTTTTGGGCTGCATGGGATGCTAGCATTCGCGCAGGCATCAACGACATTTCCGCCGATATCCTCAAGGTCAAAGCCAACATCGATGACCTGTTCACGGACCTGAAGACTGGCCAGTCAGGTGTGATTGACACATTAAGCCAAGTCGACGTCCAATTTAAAGACCTCGCGCTCCAACATCAAGCTCAAGCCGATCGCGCCGCGCAGGACGCGGTCGCGATCAATGATCTGGTGTCATACACCACTGAAGTCCTCCTTCAGAACCTCGGTCAGCAAGTCTACTCCATCACTGGTAGCATCGATGCGATGAACGCGGCTATGGCTGATCAGCAGCAGCGCATGAATGATCTGGCGCTGGATCTGACCAGAACAAATGCGCAGATTAGCAACGTCAGCGCTGGAATCGCTGATGTGCAGGAGCAGATGGAGAAGTTGGAGGACGCTGCGGCTAGCGTGGAGAAGCTGAAGGAGGCTATCGACTCAGCCTTTGGTATGGTCAATCAGGTCTGGCCGTCTCTTGCGACCTTCCTTCGTCACGGTGTCTTCGCCGCTATGGCCGTCGGCCTCGTCGGCGGTGTCGTTCTCCTCTGCTGGATCCTGAGCTATTTCACTCTGTCGCTCAAGATCATCAGCTGCGTCTATGCGATGGCGTCTTCGCCTTTCCGGCAACATCAAGGTCGCTTGGAATCTGACAGCTCTACTCTGCCGGCCTACGAGAACGAGAAGCATGATGAAGATCAGACTTGGCCACATGTGCCGGCAGGCAGCATTCGAGGCCCCACGACTCCACATGGGAGCTTCAGACTGCCTTACAACGACCCAAAGAGTGGCAAGTACTACAATAAGAAGTGGGCGGTTTGAATTGTCCTGCACGTTTGTTGACGACTGCTACGATCTCACACGACTGTATCATAATCTGGGCTCATGACAGGTTGTGTTAGTATTTGCTAGAGAGAGAGCGGAGGGCATGGGTTATCGAGATATGCGTATTAGATTTTGGATTTCAAAAGCGAAAGGGTGGAGCAATCACTTTTGATATCTTGCATTTTTAGTTGGGTTTTTGCATTTTTTACTAGCGAGGAGTTTGGAGGTTGGCTGTAATTGAAGCACGAATAGATGCCACATGGTATTAGATCTGGCAACATACCGCGTAGCAAGCTTCAGTGCCATTTCTAGACCTAGCATCAACGGTCTGACATAAGAAATGTTGAAACCGCGACAGCGACAGCGACAGCCTCCGTACTAAGAGTGGAACGCAACATTTCAAGGGGTATTACGACTATATCAGCGCAAACGCTGTCGTGATCTTCAACATCAAAGAAATGTCACTCAGACAGTCATCACCTTCATCCCGTCAGCCAATACCATATCACTCGTCGTCAGTGGACCTCTACACCTTCCCAGACCCATACCCAGCGGCCTCCTTCTCCGCAATCGTCAACTCACTCGCGCCAGCAGTACCAGGCGCGGCAATGGCGGCATTCACGCCCGCAGCGCCAGTCGTCCCAGCCGTCTGCTCCGGATACCCGCTACTTGCCGTGCTTGCCCCCGACACCACCCTCTCCCCGCCGCCGGGCGGACTGAGATCGGAGCCGCCCGCCACCGACGCAATGACGTCGTGCCACTTGCGCGCATCTTCGGGCGTATGCGCCTTGAACGCGTACTCGTGGCTCATGGACATCTTGCTCGCCAGCGCACCTTTACTCGCGTCTTTGCCCTTGATGTTGAAATTCGCGCCGTCAACCGCGCCGATTAGGCAGTCAGGGAGGTAGAGGGAGTTTTCGGGCGTGGGATCCTTGGCGAAATCGTCGTCGGTTTTGAATTCGTGCATGTATTTCGAAGGGGTGACGACGTAGTATCCCGTGTCGTATTTCTTGAACAATTTGCCTTTCTTCTCCAGGGAGCCGGCGATCAGCGGTTGTGTGGCGGGGTGGTCTTGGTTTGGGAAGGCGATGTTCTCGACGCTGCGCTTGGAGGCCGAGGGGTCGATCAGGACGTTGTTGTTGCGGCGCACGAAGCCGTTCCATTCGAAGTCCGGGCTGATGCGTTGGGTGGTCGCGAGCATGTCGCCGTACATGGTGCGGGTCTGCTCGGCTTGGTGGGAGACGACCTGGTTGAATTGTGCGAGTCCATTTTGGAAGGTCTGCACGACGTGCGCTTCGAACTGGGCGAAGTGGCTTTGGACGCTGAGCATGTCGTCGCGGTTGTTGTTTTCTTCGGCGACCTGCTTGTTGAGGCGGTGGTGCACCTGTCGTTGCAAGAGGTATGGGTCCTCGGAGGCCTTGACGTTGCCTCCAGACGAGTCGTAGGCTGCAGTCTTCTCACCGAGCAGCTCGATGTGTTTCTGGCTGACACCACGTGCCTTGTCGACAGCCTTGGCGCCCTTGCCCGCGCCCTTTGAGAGCTCCTTCTGCTTGTTCTTGATCTCGGAGTGCAGACGCTCAAAGATGGGCAGCACGCTGCCCTTCAATGTCTTGGCGCTCTCAACGTGTGAGTTGCTAATGCCTTGGGTATTGCTGCGGATGTTGTCGAACATGCCGGCGACGCCTCCCAAACTCTGGTCGAAGTGGTGGCCCTCCTTGAGCGGGTGCGACACCGTCTTGAGTACCTTTTCGTACTCCTTGCCATGAGCTTCCTGTGTCTTCTCAGTGGCCTTGACGTAGTCCTCTAGATACCCACAAGCGTGTTTCCAAGCCTGCAGGCGCTCTTGGAAGAGCTTTGTCGTCTCCGAAGTATCCTCGTCGGGAATTGCATCTTCGCCCTCGGTCGAGTTGGTAATGGACCGAGTAGGGAGGTTAGTGTTGTGTGGTGAAGTTGGCGAAGCCATTGTGCCAATCAGCCTACTCTCCTGGTGTCTGCGGTTTGATACCGGCGTCGTTGCTGTCGCACGGCCTGGAAGCCAGCGAGTGTTTATATCTTTCCCTTTCGACAAAGGACCCATGACATCACCAATCTGCGCGTACATGTATCAAGTGACATTTGTGGCTGCAGCGGTCTGGCCCACCGAGCTTAACCGCCCGCCTGGAATTGAGATCGACGCCAAGCGGGTGTCATGGCCTCTGATCGCGTGACTTCGCCAAATGCCAAGGCAGGTGGAAAACAGGGAAATGAAATCAGAGCACACTCGGCGTGGACGCCAGGCCACTCTGCTGCCCGTACACGCACTGTAGTGACAGTGCTAGGGGTTGAGCATTCAAAATACAACTGCACAGCCACCCGAGGATCCTGTTCTCTACCTGCAAGCGGCAGATCCGATCCATAGCCCCGGCTTCCAAAGCCATGCTGCCGAAAACTCTATCTCAGAACGAGATATCTGACAATGCTTCTCTGCCCCATGCATGCCAATCAGTGTACTCGACCTCGCGGCCCTCACCATATGTCCCCGCCATCCTCCTTCCTCTCGTCGTCCCACAACGAATCCTGTCCAAACGGCTGCTGATCCTTCGGATACCCCAGATAGTCATGCGTACTAGCTACGCTGTACCCACCAGTCCCGTGATTATACCCTCCACTATTGCGACTCGGGCGATCGACTGGCTGGCCTAGAATACCATTCACCCTCGCCGGATCAGACTGACTCGAATACTGGCTGTCGTAATTCTCGTAGCTCTCGCGGGAATTGTAGCCAGAGTGCCCATCATCGTCGTAGCCGCGATCATCCCAACCTTGCCCGCCTGCTTCCTGAACGCCGGCTTGTACCATGTCAAAGCTCGTGCGGCTGTCACGAGAGGAGTCTTGCTGTTGCTCCTGCCGATCTTGCTGCTACTCAATCGTTAGCTCCGACCATCTTCCCATGACATATAATCACTCACCTGCTGCCACCGCTGGTATTGACTGTACTCCACCGGCTGCTGTTCCTGTGGCTTTTGCTGTACCTTCTGCTGCGCGGCAGTCATCTGCTGCTGCATCGGGTGCATCATCTGTACTTTAGCCAAGTACGAATACATGAAGTTGCTCAGCAGCACCTGGCTGTACAGTGCTCGTCGTGGATTCGCCAGCTTGATGTGCGCCATCCGGTAAATCGCTCTTTCCTCCAGTATACTGAAGCGGGTCCAGTTGTAATCAATGTCAGGTTTCAGAATTCGAGGAGGTGGATCTGGCGAAACACGTCGATCTACTTTCCGCTTCTTCTCCTTCGGATCGCCATCAGAAGTCTTCTTCTTGCCGCCAAATATTGCTGATAGTAGCCCGCTATCCTTCTCCTTCTTCGGCTCAGAAGTTTTCTTGCTCTCTTTCTTGCGCTCATCGTCTACTAGCACGTCTGCGCGGTTCAATACCAAACTCTCTCTGCCCCTAGCCGGCGTGACGCCCTCAATAGAATTTTGCAGTACGTCCAGCCGCGCCTTGTCTTGATTCTTCGACAGCTTCGAACCCTTCGACTTGGACAACCCCGCATCGAGCGCCCTTTCCTCCCTGGAAGCCTTCTTCTCCTTGTCATCGTCGTCGCTCCCCAGAATCCATTTCCAGCTGCTTTTGCGAGAACTATCCTTCTTCTCCATCTTTTTGTCATCAAACGTCGGCACCATGGTAAGCGCGTCAGTTCTGGTACTGCCGCTACCTGGCAGTGGTGAAGGATTCGAGGAGATATCATCGAGCGTCGAGGAAGGGGTTGCTTGCTGCCGACCAGGTGCCGGACGCATATGTGCTCCTCCTCGTTGTATGGATCGCGGTATTTCATGCGACGACTTTCGCTCTGGGTAGGACTGCGCCTGTTGCGCGAGCGGCCCAACAGGCACCTTGGTCCCGTCCGGCAGCGTCTCAATAATGTGCGGTAATGGATTCGTATTGTTATAGCCCGGAAGTTGCGCCGTCGTCCGCCCTCCACTCGCCAGCCTGGATTGAAATTGCCTTGGCTGAGAATGAGAAGGTCGCCTTGCGTGCTCGCCGGTCTGCTGTTCAGGAGACGGCGGTGAGACTTTGATCTCCGCTGCGGAAGGTTGTTGCGGTTGCAGCCCCGGCTGATCACGCACCAGATCATCTGTAGACTGACTAGCACCCGGTCCAGCTTTCCGTCGCGAGCCCGTCCGCCGGCCGTTAAAATAATTAGCCTGCGATTCTCCACTGGGAACGGGTGTAGGCTCAGTCTGCACCCTAGTCAAGCCCAGAATCGGCTCTCTCTCATCAGGAGTATACGTGGTTGGTGATGCGACGGGAGACTCATCAGTTTCTGAATCTGCATGCCGTTGCTGAGCGCGTTTAGAGAATGGCACACGCTCGCCCTTCTTCAGACTGCCTCTTCTATAGTTTGTCCGTGTAGATCTCTTCAGTGACTGGCCGACTGGTGGCAAGATGGGCATATCCTCCCCAGGCGGCACCTCCACCCCAGAGTCCTGTGATCGCCGCGCCGTGTCGAGACTCATACGGCGAATGAGTTGCGTTGGGTCATTGACGAGAGTCTCCAGTTCAGACAGGTTCGCCACAGTTGCCTGAGCCTCCACGCGCATGCCTTTCGACCGTTTCCGCTCGAGCCGCTCTGCGCCATCTTCGTAACTGCCAGGCTTCGTGGTGTCGATTTGATGCGACAGCATACTCTTCTTCCGCCTTAGGCTCGAGCTGCTCGAACTTGATCGCTCCAGGCCATCCACCGACAAGGTATCGCTATCACCCGACCTCCTTCGTATCTTGTCAACGCGATCCTCGATGAACGTCTTGAACTCCTTCGGCGCCAGTTCTGGATGCAGCCGCGCGGGCACCCAGAAGAGTCTCGAGGGGTCTTCGTCGTCTTCCGATGCGGTGGGCGCAACAGTCGGCACCACGCCCCCAAAGGAAGGCAGATCCGGATCGGCCGCGTCGACGTTCATCGACATGCGCCGGATGGCCTGCAGGTTGCTCAGCTCCTGCGCCACCGCTGCGGGACTGGACTCGTAGTCGATGTCATTGAGCGGGAACTGCTGCATGGCCGCCTCGGTGGAGTTGTGCCTCGACAGGGACGGAGGTGAGGCCTGACCCTGGCTCGTTCCAGGCCGGTTCTCGGTGTCTGTGGATCCCATCCTCTTAAGCGACTTCGGCGACAGGCTGCCTTCCTCCACCGGACCGCCAGGAGACCCCGCGCCGCTGCTGGACGCGGTTGTCTCATGGGACCTCGTCCGCTCTGACGGCGTCCGCCCCGCACCACCAACGTGGTTCCCAACATCGGCCGCCGACCCGCCCCCGAAATAGCCTCCGCCCCTCTTGCTGCCCCTCGTCGTCTCGTAAACCTCGGAAGGCGTGTTCATGAAGCTCAGCGGGCGCGGATCGCGCATCGCACTGGCCATGGCGTTGGGCGGGTGGTTCAGGGGTGGGTGGTGGTGGTGGTGTTCGTCGCCGTAGTAGCTGCCGATGGCCTCGGTAACGTGGTGCGTGTCGTCGCTGATGGATATCTTGGGCACATGGCCACGCGAGCCTTTGCGGGCCTCGTAGATGCGTTCCAGCTCGAGTTGGCGCGCTGAGGGCTGCGAGTATCAATGGTCGAGTTAGTCGCTACACTCTGGGGGACTCATACACGCAATATGCACACAAGCACACACACAGACACACTGTGCCTCGACGCCGCAAGCAATGATCTGGTTGATTGCTGCAACAGTGCAGTGCGGTGCAGTCTAGAATCGACCAATGGACGAGCTTTGGCCGAAACATGCAATCATCATCATCACCATCATAATCGGACAAGCAAGCTTACCTCCATCGCTGCTTGCACTGCGGTGCGCACCCTTCCTGGAGGGAACGCGCTGGTCCGCCGTCCCCGACAAACTGCCCCTGCACTCACTCAACCTCCTGGCTCCTATTCGTCCTCGACTCGCGGCAGGCCAGCTGCTCCCAATTCTCTTCTTCTCGCTCATGAAACACTCATGGCCTTCGCTCGCTGTCGTATTCCTCGTCCTCTCATCCCGGAGCAGTAGTAATAACATGAAGTAGCATCATTGCACGGTCCACGCACAGCATCACTGGAAACTTGGGCGCGTGCAGGGCGAGTGCCAGCGGTCGGAAGTACAAGACGCCGACGATCAAGGACTCCACCTGGGCACTACCTTATTACTAGCACCTAACTACTACTACCTGTAAGGAGCGCATTGCGCCACATCTCGCCGGGCCAGAACTCGGTCTCGCACGCGCCTTGCAGGAAACCTCTCGCTTCTGATTCGCCAAGCACTGTTAAATAGTATCTGCTCTCCATGTCGCTCAATTTCTACAGTTCTATTCCTACACTCATCATCATTACATGAGTTGGGTATCTCTGTCCTAATTCAACGCCGCGCGCGATGGTCACACATGATGCCAGCGGAGCCACTCTCCGCATTTCCCTGTCCAATCCCTTCAACCGGGTCGTCTGCGCCCTATTTTCAGCAATCCTGGCGTCTAAGGTAGGTTCCGATCATATTGTACTACTATTTCGCCTCCAAACCCACGCAAACGCACCTAATGCACACATTACCGCGCCCAACGCCACGTACAGCGCCGTCCTATCCACAGCATCTTCAGCATCACTTTTAGGAAACGCTTGCGCAGGAAACGTCGCCGATTCTGCCAGATGTACAAAGAAGTCGCTGATGCTGCCCCAGTTCACTGACACATGTAACGGCTTGCCCATCTTCAGCTCCTCGCAGTATACATCCGGCTGGACCTCCGTTCTCTGCACTGCGCGGTCTCGATCTGCTTTGAGAGCTGTGTATACGGATGGCAGCGCGTGAAGCGCAGGGTACTTTCGCCGCAGCTCGAGGATGTGCGCGAAAGATTCCGGGTCGGAGGAGTCGTACGTGTAGCAGAGGAGGTCACATGCATCTAGCTTTGCCTGGTTCTCGAGGATAGCCGGCTCCAGCTCACCCAGTTCCTCGAGGATCAGATAGCACTGTTTTCCGCCCTGCAGCTCGACACTGTTGACTGCCGTCTGTGGCTTGATCGTGGGGTGGTAAGTACTGGAGAATGGTCGATTGAGAAAGGCACCGAGTAGTGCTGACTTGCCGCTGTGAGGCGCCCCTAGCACATAGCAGAGGAAGACATTTCGCTCCACTCTTCCAGGCTTGTTGCGGCGTTTGCGAGCTTTGGTGATCTTGAGCGCTGATGTGGTCCCCTTTCCGTCGGCAGATTCGAAGCCAAGGTACGCTAAGTATTCGAGAGTCGTCTTGGGATCCTCAAAGGTCGTCATACTCCACTGTGCCAGCCATCCCTGCAATGTGATATGTCCAGCATCGTTCCGAACCGTGCAACTAGGAAATTCGGAGTCAACCCATGATGCCGGGATGCCTGGTGTAGGTGCGAAGAGACTTCTCAGTTCGTTATCGTTGAGGCCGCCGTCGTTGTCTTTGTCGTGGAGCAGGAAGAGATCCACGAAGAATCGGTAGCCTGATGGGCTCAGCTCAGCCGAAGCAGAAGCCGGCACGTCGAATTTGGGATGCAGGAATGAATCTTTCAGCGATAGTGAGTCGGAGTACTGGAATTTCCTCAAAATGATCCAGATCGTCTCATGTCTGCCCTTCTCCGCGAACACCTTGTTTAGCAGAAGGAACCCATTGATGTCAATGCCTTCCTTGGGATCATCGGCGCTCAGGGAATCACTTCGATTGATGGATCGCTTGATACTCGCCAGGTCCGCATCAGAGAGTTGCTTATCAAAGCACTTCAATTGGAACTCGTGCACCTCCTTGTCGCTCAACACTCCATCTTGGTCCTTATCGCAGAGATAGAATACTCGCTTCAATGCCTCCACTGCAGCAGGCTTGAGACTGCTCTCTTTGGAATCGTAGATGGGCGCGATAGGATGCGTGACAGCTTTCTGACACAGAAAGAAGACCTCATTGATATTGTGGTGTTCTCGTGCCGACGTTCGTATACAGCTGTCTATCTCCTTGAACTCGGCCATGACCGGCAGCATCTCTTCCTCGACAATCTGTGCCGTGCTTGTACCTGCCGGACTCAGGTCGCTCTTGTTTGCACATAACACGACGGGGACGTTGACCCCGAGGGAGCGGAAGTACGGCATCCAGAACAGAGCCACGCGTTCGTAGCTGTAATGGTCGCTGTAGACCAGGAGTATGACATTGCATTTTCGCACCTCTTTGCGCAGGTTGTTTCGTTCTTGTGGCAGGGCTGAGGTGTCGACTATGGTCGTTGTGACGTTCTCAGGGGTGCCCAGGGTGGGCGGGAGCGTGATGGGAGGAAGCACTGACTGTATGGGCCCGGAGATGAACGAATCTTTGACGAGAGACGTGAGCAGGGAGCTCTTACCGACGCTTTCGTCGCCGCATATTGCTATCCGCACTGGTATGTGTTAGCCGCCTGAGACGGTCAGCGAGAGAGATGTTCACATACCGGTCGCCATGATGACAGTCGAGCGAGCATCTTTAAGAATTAGAGCTCGCGGATCGGCCTACATGTATTTGTGCCGGGAACTGCCGCTGAATCAACGGACGGGAGTCAACAGATGAGAAGTTACGGACGCTTTGCCGATGCGATACATAAGCTGATCAGTGTGACGGATGACTTGATCGATGTATGTTGGCCAGACCTGCAGACTTCGTATCGAAGGTGGCTTGGAGAGCTTCAATGAACGAGATCGGTCTTGACAATAAACTATGTCACTTTGCTCGATCGGATAAAGCCTACGCTCTTCATGCTTTTTTCCCCTGTAGAACCCGTTGCATTGGATGTGCCTTGCCGTCAGTCACCCGTATCACCTGAGGCCATCCATGATCAAGGATTCACGATGGCGTGGATGTCTTGCTTCCAACACGATGGACGGTCGAACTTGGCTGAAATCTCCGATGCCGCGCGGATGGAGGGGGAGGAAGCTCTACGAACATCGATTCACGTCTTTGATCGCGACAGATGCTCGTTCTCATCGTCTCGTCCCAATTGCCACAAAATATCTTACACATCAAAGATCGCGAGAGCGTAGTAATAGGGAGTAACGCGCCGCTGCTTTGTCCATGGCGACCGCGCCGACCAGCATGTGTCTAAAGTTACAGTTGTGAAAGCGGAGGGAAAGCGAAGCGACCGAAATGGCAGAGAACGGGGACAAGGAGCAGACGGACACCGCGGTCTCCACGCCCACGTCGTCGCATCAAGACGGCCGACCAGATGGAGGGACCAAGGCGCCAAAGGATCGCAGCTGCCCATTCTGCGGTCAAGCTTTCACCTCGTCATCCTTAGGCCGCCACTTGGACCTATATATCAAGCCGAAGAACCCAAAGCCACCGGACGGTGTGCATGACGTCGAGGAGATCATGAAGATGCGCGGCGGCATCACGCGACGACAGCCGAAGTCGGGATCCAAGGCTGCAGCGTCGAGCGTGGGTGGGAGTGCGAGCGCGTGGCATAGCACGAGGAGCAAAGACAGCACTCCGCAAGAGAAGTCGGGCTCCCGGTCGGCGCCGAGGACGACGGACTCGAAGCCGGGGGAGGAAAGCACGGCGGAATCGTCGCCGCGGACGGTGAGGGAGAGCATGCCAAACGTGATGAACTCCAGCCACTGGATGAACACGGGCATCATCCCCAACCTGCCTCCGCGGGCGCCCTCGCGCGACACGACCGACAGCAACGCCACGGGTCAGGCGCAGCGCATGCAAGAGATGCGGCAAGACAGCGCCGGCCAGAAGACGCCGCGGCCAGAGCCCGATCCCGCCGAGACCGCGGAGAGCATGTGGAAGCTGCACGAAGACGCCGAGGTTGGGCGCGCGGCGGAATTGGCTTTGCGCGAGATCCTCAGCAGTATACATGCGGCGAGGCAGAAGGCCCAGCCAACGCATCTGTTCGAGGACGTCGACTTCTTCGCCCTGTCCTTCCCCGGCCTCTGTCTGGCTATCTTGCCTGCACCGAGCACCTTGTTCAGTCCCACTCCGTTTCCCAGTGGCGAATCTTGGACGTTGACGCCTCCCGGGCAGAAGCAGTACGAGACGCTGAATCGATTAGTGCATGCGAAGGTCAAAGAAGTGCGAAATGGTGACATGAGCAGGTTTCCCGACTCGTTGCATTTCAAGCATTCCCTGCATCTACAAGGTGCTTTCGAGCACTGGCAGAACATGTCCGAGGCAGATCAGGCCTCCGCGTGGACTCTGGAGACGTTGCGCGCCTTTTCGAAAGCCCAGGATGCGCGTAAACAGGACAGGCAGGAGCTCGAAGTTGCCAAGAATCGCATTCGCCACCTGGAGCAGGAATTCGATCGCATATCACGTTGCCAACTGCCACGCGAGTACCTCCTGCACCCACCGCATACAATGCCAGCACCCGCCGCGATCGTGCAGGAGCTCAGCAACGCGCATCTTAACTCAGGCGCCGCAGAGGTCGACTTCGACCCCGACGTCCTGCTGGATCGCTGGCGCACAACCGTACGGGCCACAAAGCCCAAACGAAAACCTACCGTCGAGCCAACGCGCGCCACAGATCAAAGCTATCATGGAACCGGGCAGGCCCCAACGCAACTCGCTAGCGACATGTTAATGAATGGGTCAGTCTGGGGCGTCCAGGGGCCTTTCCCACGACCAGGCTACCAGGGCGAGCCATCACATAATCACGTGGCTCCGAACGTCAACTACACGACGCCACCCAACCCTGGCGCCGTGCTAGGCGCCGATGACGAGGATGCCGAAGGCGAGATCGACCGCTCCCGGCAAGACGAAAGCCAGAGCGAGCGGGACTCGGCCTTGATCAGAAGAAGTGATTATTCGGTAACGAACAACAACGATGACGGCTTTGGGGGTTTGAATCAGAATGGCAAACGGCCTTTGCAGGCATCATCATCGAACGGACGGACTGGTGGAGTCAAGCTTCACAGAGCGCGTGTGGACGGAAGGGACGTCAGGCAAGGCGATGGGTAGTGCGCGCTCCTCACGGTACCTTCTGTTGCTACATTCTGTATCCATATGCCGTCCACACCCATATCTATACGAGCACGCCGATCCTATCGATATCCGGCGCGAATGGGCTGACACTCCATAGCCCTGCAATCACGATGCTATTCGTCTCGGTCGTCTTGAAGCCCCCCAACCTTACCTTGAACCCCTTCGCCACATCCACATCCCAATCGTAGCCACTCAGCGGGAACAGAACCTTCTGCGCGGCTCCGCCATTGACACTTATACTCGCGCCCCTCACGTTCCCATGCCCAATTTTAGGTGACAGGAACGCGATTTCGCAGTTCACGTAGTCGAAGAGCACGTCCTGCTCGGCCTGGCTGGTATGTATGTTGCTGATCGTGAGGGTATTGTTGGGGCCACCGCCAATGAAGCCGATTCTTTGGCCTCTGGAGCAGCCCGAGCAAGAGACGGCGGTTGTGCGGCCGGAAAAGGTGCCGTGTTCGGCTTCGTAGTATTCGAGGTGTGGCGATTCGGGTGTCTTTCTCGAGACCTTGCTCAGGCGAAGCGGGACGGAGCCGTGGGCTTGCACGGTCGTGGAGTAGGAAGTCGCACCCTGCTTGCTTTCGCCGGTCCAGAGATTCTCGACGTCCGCGGAGGCGATGTCAAGGGCAGAGAAGTCCAGTCCGAGCTCCCGCGTCGTATCGGTGTGGTCGAGGAGGAGGACGGCGATGTCACCATGCATCAGCGGTCCGGCGAACAAATCATAATCATTCGAAAACCGCTGCACCAACACCGCCGGCATCCCCATCTCATCTTGATTCACCGCAATCAACCCCTTATTCAATAGGATCCCCTCCGTCCCCGCACTCATCCTGACCACATCCGTCGACACCATTAACGGGCTCTTAAACATCGCCCAAATCGCAAAATGGCTCTGCTGCTCCGCCTCCGTCATACCATTCCCTACCTCAAGTAAATCCATATCTGCCCAGTGACCCGGACCAGTGAGGCCGCGGAGATTGATATTAATGGCCTGGTTCATGATGCGCAGCACGCTTTTCCAGCTTGTGGTCACGTCGTCGCTGATGCGGAAGGAGCTGCTGAGCCCCGGTGTCCATTGCGCGGGGCCGATGAGTTTTCCGGAGGGCATGATTTGAGGGACGCCCCATTGGCAGATGGAGAGGCCTTCGATGCCGACGGAGTGGACGGCGGTGGAGATGCGGGAGAAGCGGGAGATGAAATCGTCGCTTGAACCTTTTGGGGAGCCTCCGTTTGCGTCAACGAAGCAGTTGTCGACCTGTCTGATTGATGAGCCCTTGGGACGAAAGAGGCCGGGAGGTGAAAGATCGCTCTTTATCTCACCTTGAGGTACGCGACATTCCATCCTGCAAACTGCTTCGCATCTTGTTCTTCGTAATACAGCGAGCCGGGGCGCTTAGGACCAGTGTCGCAAGCATAAACGCCTTGATCCGTGTACATCCCCCATTGCTATCACCACACACCTACCATCAGCAAACATTGTCCCACACATGATGACAACAACAACCATAGAAAGAAACGTACAAATCCTAAGTCTATCGCCAGCTCGCTTAGGGGTTTGATCCCATCCGGGAATACACTGCTATCATAAGTTATCGAGCCGTTCGCCTGGCGCTCCATGCCCTGCCATCCGCAGTCCAGGCCGAAGATGTCGTAGCCGGCGGAGAGGAAGCCGCGATCGTGGAAGGCCTGCATGGTGTCGCGGATGAAGGTTTGGTTGATGGTGCACGAGGCCGCGTTGTAGGTGTTGTAGCCCATGGGAGGCGTGTGGTCGGCGCCTCCAGGGCTGACAGCCAGGCCTTTGAGCGTGTAGAAGGTGATGGAATGGTGAGAAAGCATGGCTGCGAGGTGTTGTTGCGAGGTGTTGGTGCGGGGTGGTGCGAGAGAGGTGGTGCGGCGTGGGGTCTGCCTGTTTGCAGAGCCGTGGTGGGAGAGCGGGGCAAGCTCGCTTGCTAATAAGATTATGAAGGTATAGGGTGCGGCTCCGACCCCACCATCTGGAAAGTCGTGTACACACAAGGTGAGTCCTTGAAGCGTGCATGCGGTTATGGTCTGGGGAGGAGCAGTGCGCACGTTACTTAGACCTTGATCATACATTCGGCATCGATTGCCTATTGTGCACTTCCTTCTCATGGTCGTGTATAACACTGTACACATGGATGGATGGCCATATCTCGGCGTCTGAATTGGCTTGCATTTCTTTTTTTGGTTGAATTGCTTCAAGGTCTCACTGCTGTATCCTTTAGATGTGATTTAAAACATGGAATAAATTTTTTATCCCACCCGCATATAGTCTTAGATAAGCAGTTCAATGAGGTTCAAGTCGGGCTACCTTTGTTTGTGGAAGCATGGACATGATAATCACACTCCCTCACAGAGCTTCTAGTATCGAGACGGGACCATAATGGACACCGGAGAACGGGAAGTATCATCAGACCTTGTGTAGCACGACGATTTTCTACGCTGTCTTGTATGTTTATAACGGTCTCGTGCCGTACTAGGTATCGCCATGTGAATACCAAGGTCATAGAACGTATTAATTACAGGACTATGTATATCAGACGATTTTTACTATATGTTATTTAGTAGGCGCTAACCCTATTAATTAAGGATATTACATCCTCTCCTACTAAGGCTTATATACTCCTATAGAGCCTATAATATTCTAATATCCTAAATAATCAAAGGAATATAACTATTAGAAGCTAGTTATAAGCCTATATTATAACTACTATAGTTACTACTATTATTATAGCTACGTCGTCTTATATACTAAATCTAGACTGTCTTATTCTATAGTTATAGGCTAAATACATCTATATAGTAAGATTTACTAACTACTACTACCTTAAAGAAGCGTAGCTAACTCCTAAAGACTAGCTATTAGGAGTTATAATAGTATTTATATACCTAATAATATAGTTTATATTAGTTATAAGGTCTTATAAATACTAGCAAGTAATATATTATTAACTCTATAAATACTAGTAGATAGTATTATAGAGAGTATAGTCTAGAGTATAGTCTATAGAGAACTGTAGCTAAAGGACCTTCTAGAGAATAGATAGCTTCTAATAATTAATAAGTCTATATTATATTACTATCTTATACTTTAGGATCCTTATAATAATATAGTAGCTTTAATTTAAGAAGATTACTAGCTAAGGCTACTACCCTTTAGTACTAATCGTTACTATACGACTAGTCTCCTAGTAGACTATACTAGGAGCTAACTAGATAGTAGCTAGTAGACGCTCTCTAGTCTAGGTAAGAAACTAATAGATAATCGACATAGATTATTTAGACTAGTTCTATCTAGACCTTCGATAACTATCTTTAGATAGTACTAAGACTATACTAAGCGAATAGTATAATTACCTCTACCTTTATACTCTTAGGTAACTCTTAAGTAAAGATACTTAGGAGTAGAAGAATTAACGTTAAGATATAGAAGTAATACTTATATAGAGACTATACTTATATTAATATTTATCTGCGACTTCTAGGTAAGGTTTAGCTAAGCTAGATTAGGTAAGGATCCTCGAAGCTAGAAGAGCCCTTACCTAGGAGACGACTATTCTACCTAATACCTCTCTTCTTTCTTCTATACTATCTTTCTTATAATAATAATATAATACTTACTATCTAGAGATAGTCGTTATAAGTAACAGACACCTATACGTAGTATACTAGCTCTATTATAACTCTTACTAGAATATTAGTATCTTAGTTTCTCTATTATAGATATAGATATTAAGCTAATTACTTAATATATCGACTATTATATAGATAATATTAAGAGATCTAGAGCCTTCTTAAAGAAATATTATAGGGTAGAGAGGATTACTATTCTCTATAACTACTACTACCTAGAAGTATCTCGACTTAACTACTCTACCTTAGAGGATCTTAGATTAGTAGAGTTATAAGGGTTCCTAGGATAGTAGATTATCGACGTTTCTATACTTACTACTAGTATAAAAGCCTTAAGAAAGATATTTAAGAGAGTTATTAATACTCCGTACTATTAGTAGTAGTAGTACTATCTAGTCTTCGACGAAATACTAGAGAGAGTATAGCGACTAATAGTCTCTACTAATAGAATATAGGTAGAGACCTCTATACTAGAGTATTAGTAAGAGTATCTTATACTAGAGCGCTAGTAAGAGTATCCTATACTAGAGCGCTAGCTCTAGCTAGAATAGTAAGGATAGCTATAATAGTAAAGGTAGCTATAGTAATAAGAATAGCTACGTCGTCTAAGTCTAGCCTTATTATACTTAGTAGGCTAGCTATAGTCTCCGAGCTTATAAGAGAGAGCGTCCCTAGAAGTAGTTTGCTAGTAGTTAAAGTTAGGCCGAGCTCTAAGTAAGCCGAGCCTACTAGAATAATAGTTACCTAAATACTATAGACTATTAGAGTTAGAACTAGTTCTAAGTAAGCTAAGTCTACTAGAATAATAGTTACTTTAATACTATAGACTATTAGAGTTAGGATAGGTTCTAAGTAAGCTAAGCCTATTAGAATAATAGTTACCTAAATACTATAGACAATTAGTATTAGAATAATTACTAAAGGGACTAAACTTATAAGAATAGTAGGACTATAAGTAAATAAGATTAGGACAATCTTTAAGCGAGTTATATCTAGAAGTAATAATATTAGTACTACTATCCCTAGGGTACTATAAGAGATCTAGGTTAGAGTACTATCTATAAGGATCGAGTCCTTAGCGAGCGTAGTCGCCTAATTATTCTAAGCGACTAACGCTAGAGCGACTCCTAAGAAGAACTAACTTACTAAGACTACGATCTCTTCTACTAAGGAGATTAAGTCTATAAAGACTAGGCTATTATAGACCTCGTAGGTAACCCTAACTAGAAATAAGTCCCTTATTATTATTCTTAGCTAGATAATAAAGAACCTTAAGTATAGTATTATTACTATTATAATTACTAATAAGCTCGCTCTTTATAAACTAACTAAGTAGAGAGGAGTCTCTAAAGGAAGTTAAGAACTATAAGAGGCGTTAAAACAAACTATATCTAGAGTAGAATAGTTAACGACTATATATAGAAAGGGAATTATAATAGATAATTAAAGACTATATAAGGGAAGACTATATAGAGAATTTAAGACTCTATAATAATACTCGATTAGAATAAGTAGGCTAAGAACGTATATAATAGGCTATCGATACAAAGGTATATAGTAGCGTATAGAGCCTTAGTCTCTAATAATAGAGTAAGGTTAGAAACTAATTACTACCTTTGTTTAGTTATAAAGCGAAGCGCATAATATACGTATATATATATTATATATAGCTTAGCTTACTAGCCTAGCTATCTAAGCCTATAGCTCGACTATCTAGTATTATTTGCCCCCTTCTCCTATAAAGGTTGTCTTAATACTTAGACTACTCCCTACTTATATAGAGTAAGCGTTAGCCCTTTATAGTCTACTCTATAAGTAGCTTGTCCCTTCTACGAACCTCCTTCTATACTAGAGTAGTACTATAAATTATGTCTTAGTTATAATCTACGTAATATAACTTCTTTATTATTATTACGCAATACGTGCTATAAATACGCTCGACGCCTCTAGTTAGTCCTAGTATAGGTTGCCTATAATAATAAGGAGCTTCCGCCTATAAGAAGCTCCTATAGTAGAGATAACGCGTAGATATAAAGTTTGCTCTATATACGCTACCTTCCTAACTTTTTCCTTCTATATTAAATTATTAGTAATACCTCCTAAGGGTTCTAAGCGCGCTACTAGCGCTCCGCTAGCTACCTCTAGTATACCTATACGCGCCCTACCGACTCTTAATACGCCTTCTAGCTACTATACTTATAATAAGGAGCTCCTTATTAACAACTATAAGCGTTATACCTAATATATTAGCCTTAAGCGTAAGTATTACCTACTCTAAATATATAAGACGCGTAGCTAACTCTACCCTAGAGTATAAGTAGTATAATATATATTTTAAGTTAGGGTAGTAATAGCGTTATAACTAGTATATATATTCGTACGCCCTAAGTATATACTTTTCTAGCTTAGCGTAACTACTAATTAAGCTTATAGCTATAGTAAGAATAACTACACCTATATTCTAATAAACTAGGCTATAGTAATAGAGTATAATATTATACTCTATACTTACGCTAAGGCCGAGCGTATTAGGCGCGACGCTAATACCTTAGAGGCCGACTATAAGGCCGCCTAGTAAGCGTTCCTAGATACTACTATAAACTAGCGTAAGCTACTTAAAGTATGTCTCTCGCCTACTTATTATATACTATAGATATAACTTTTAGATACTAACTATCTATAGAGGCTATAGCGTTACTATAACTCTATCTTCTAGCGCTATCCTACTATTATAGCTAAGAGTAAGCATGCTACTAGCGCCGCGTAAGTAGGTAGTAATACCTAAGCTATCGCTACTATAGTATAGAATACCTAGGCTCTAGTTAGCCTCTTTAAGCTTAGTTACGCTATAAGTCTTTAGGCCTATTACTTACTTATTACGTACTAACCTCCTACTAGTTTCTTAAGGCCTACGTGCCTACTACTAACCTTAGTCGTACTAATACTACTATAAGTAGGCTCTAGGCCCGCCTCGATAATAAGATAGAAGTAAGCTTATTCTATAAGTATTCCTTACTAGATTAGCGTATACTAATCTCTCGCTAGGAGCGTAAGGGCCTTATAGGCCTTCTAGGTCCTAAGGAGGATAATAAGATAGAAGGGATAGAGGATAACAAAGAGTAGCTCTATTCTAGGTACTCTTAGAGAATAAGTAGCTCTAGCTATAAGTATACTTAGCTCTCGCGCCCTACCTAGAGCTATAGTATAGGTAGCCTATAATATAGTTTTCCCTTTAGGCTTACTTCTTCTATTTCTCTTTACCTAAGCTCCTCTTACTCTTCTCCTACGCTAAGTATACTTCGATTAGATCCTTTAAATCCTCATAGTCTACCTTATTAACCTAGAGGTTATAGTCTTCCGGCTACTCCTTCTACTATACTAGGTACTAGCGTATACTACTATATATCCTAGTACTCCTAATAGCCTTAACCTTATACTTACTATTCTCTTTAGTAAGGGGTATAGGATAGGTAGGCTCCTTAGCTACTTAGCTATTCTATAGCTCTAGTAGCGAGGTATAGAAGATGTTATAGATCTAGTACTAGGTAGGTAATACTAAGTAATAAGCCTAATTACTAATTACGTCGAGTACCTAGAAAGGTCTAATAAACTAGGCTGCTATTTTCTTCTTAGGTACTAGTAGTCGTAAGTTCTTAGTCGATAGTAGTACTATATTACCTATAGAGTATACTTAGCGCTTATACTACGCGTCGTAGTACTCTACTTACTAGTTTACTATCTGTCGCTAATTCTCTTTTAGCTTCTTAGTTACGTCGCGTAGCTACTATATATACTCTATAGTAGCTAGTATTCTCCTCTTAGTAGACTCGTTCTAAGGCGCTAGTATTAGGGAAGGTTAGAAACCTAGTACTACCTAGAAAAGTAATATACTAGTAGTAGTATTATTATATACGTTACTTATATACTTAGCCTATAGTAATAGCTCTACCTAGTTATTCTACTTATTATTATAGTAATACTAGAGATACTATTCTAGGATCTAATTTGCCTACTCTATTTAGCTATCTATTTATAGGTAAAATGCCGTACTAAGCTTATACTTTAGCTACGCCTTATATACGAAGTCGCTCTAGTACTAGCTAGTAAAAACGCTACTCTAATCTAAGAATACGCCTTTAGGCATACCGAAATAGCGTATAACCTTACGTATTAGAATATTCGCTAGCTCTACGCTAGTATATATCTTATTAGTTAGGACAAAGATTACTATTTTAGAGAACCTATCGATAATTACTAGGATAGTATTATATATGTAGCTAAGGAGCTTACTTAGAGGCAGGTCTGTAACAAAGTCTATTATAATTTCCTACTATAGCCTATCGAGTAATAGTAGAGTATACGCCTCGCTATATTTATAATAGCATCTATTTTTTATTATCTAGTATATATAGTAGGTTCGGACATAGCTATTAACTTCCTTTACTATCTCTAGCTACTAGTACTTTCTTACTAGTAAGGTAAGAGTATAGTCTCTTCTAAAGTAGCTAGCTAATAGGTTGTCGTAGTATAAGTATAGTAGCTACGCTTTTAACGCTTTATTACTTAGGACCTAAATACGACCCTCTCTATACTAGACGCTATACTTAAATTCCTAGTCCTTACTAGTACTCTTAGAGCGCTCTAAGGCTACTTATAGCTTACGTAGCAAGGTCTCTAGGTTACTTAAGACGCTACCTATTAGAGTCTCCTCTTTAGTTACTACCTTATAAATAAAGGCTAGTAGCGCCGCTATAGGTTAACCCTCCTAAGGCTAGAGTAGGAGCTCTATACTCCTAGCCTACTATACGTACGCAACCTAGATATAATCTATAATAGAGTTGTTAGTCTACCTACTCTCTTATCCCTAGAATAATAGCTTGTTCCTTAGGGTTAGGAGGAGCGTATTTGCTACTTATATAGTAGGTACGTAGTCTATATAGCGAGAAGGTCTATTAGCTAGGTTATTAGTCTCCTTATTATACTTAATAGCGAAATTGAACTTTAATAAGTATATAGCCTACTAAGCCTAGCGGCTATTTAGCTACTTTACGCCTATAAAACTATAAAGGTTATTATAGTTAGATAGTACGTAAATTGCCTATAGCGCGCCTTTAAGATAATAGCGCTACGTCTTAAAGCACTTAACAATTACTAGTAGCTCCTAATTATAGGTCTTATAGTTCTATTCTACTAGAGTAAGCTTCTAAGAGTAGAAGGTAATAGAGTGCTAATAAGTAGTATCCTCGCCTACGAAGAGCTAGGAGAAGATACTACCTAAGGCAAACCTAGAGGCATCTGTCTTTATCTTAATTAGGAGCTTAGGGTCGTAATACTAGAGGATTAGAGTAGTAGTAAAGGCTACTATAAGCGTACGAAATATAGCTTCTTTAGGCTCTCCCTATAGGAATAGGCTCTCCTTCTCTTTAGTTATTATAGTAAGTAGTACTACTATCCTTAAGTAGTTTTTAATAAACCGCCTATAGAAGTTAGCGAAGCTAAGGAAACTCTAGACTTCTTTAAAGGTCTTAGATACTAGCTACTCTTTAACTACGCTAAGCTTACTCTTATCTATCGACACGCTAGAGCTATTAATAACAAAGCCTAGGAACTCTAGTTAGTAGGTATAGAACTCGCATTTCTTCTAACTAGTATAGAGGGCGTATTTTCGTAGCTACTCTAATATAAGGCGTAGGTACTAAGTATACTCTTTATATAAGTCGCTATAGATTAGAATATTATCTAGATATACTACGTAGTAGATATTAATAAGGCCTATAAGGGCTTAGTTAATATATGCCTAAAAAGTCGCGGAAGCGTTAGTTAGCCTATATAGTATTACTAAGTACTCGAAATAGCTATAGCGCGTACGAAACGTAGTCTTCTAGCAGTCGTCCTCCTTAATTAGGATCCTATAGTAGGCATCCTTTAGGTCTAACTTAGAGAACTATACTACACATCCGAGCCGCGTAAGTATCTTATCTATAAGAGGTAAGAGATATTAGTCTTTAATCGAGATCTTGTTTAGCCCTTAGTAATCTACGTATAACTATATAGTACTATCCTTCTTAGAAATAAATAGAATAGGAGCACCTACCTTACTAGTACTACGCCGGATCTAACTATTCTAAAGGGCCTAATCGAGATATTCTCGAAGTAGCTTAAGCTCTACTCCTAATAGATTATATAGAGAGCGAAAAGGTAGCTTCTTACTAACTTATAATATAATAGTATACTCCGCGCTATTAACGCGCTTAAGCTTAGCTATATTCTTCTTGTTAGTAAATATATTAGCGAAGTTCTTAACTTTGTTAGGAAGAGGTACTAGTCCTACTATTATACTAGTAGCGACTACGAATATATAAGATTTAGTCTTTAGTAACTAATAGAAACGCCTAGCGTTAAGTATACGTATTATAGATAATATACTACTATAATACTACTTATCTATGTCGCTATATATAATAATAGCCTACTAGCGCCTCTAAGGCCGCCCTAGTAAAACTAGCGCTCTAGGTATATCTAAGGCGAAGAATATACCCTATATATGCTTCTTATATCTAGTACTATCTGCTAGTTAGATCTTAAGCTAATATGCGCTATAATAATAGCCTCTCTTTTTCTAGAACGAATCTATAGTAGGAAGAGGCATACTTATAACTCGCTTAAGCCTATACTATAAGAGGTAAGCTTAAGATATAACGTTAATATCTACGTAATTATTAAGTAATATGTCTATCTTAACTTCGTCTCCTTCTATAATAATAACTACGCTATATAGGCGCTTTATAGGTACTAGGGCTACGTCTAGACCTAGGGTATATTCCCTTATAGTCGAGGCTATAGAAGGGCTCCTCGACTAATA